>QOCX01000624.1:61348-71415 GCA_005959815.1 Sarcophaga bullata | reverse complement strand
CAAGGATAGGAAAATTGCAAAAGTTTGAGCCATGTTTAGCTGCATAATTCTGGCCTAGAACATGTTGTTTGGAACATAGAATGCAAATTAAGTGGTTCCACGAGAGCTTCCAAAACAGTGGTATTCAATAAAATTTGGCAGATGTTTTTAGAGCCCCTACCTGTTGCATGAAAATATGAAAGAGTGGACGCTACGAAAACGCATTAAACCAATAACAGAGAAATCATAGAACGATCATAATCACAACTTAATAAATTGGTTGTAAACTTAAAAAGGATAAATCAAACCTTCAAATATAAAAAAATTGAAAAATAGTATTATGTTGTACATACGAGTACATGCAATGTATGTAGATCGGATTTATTTATAAATTTTGTTTTAACCGGAGAAAATGTAAAATGCTTAGAACAATACTTATCTGTTGACCATTTAGTTGCATATCACGAACGGGCCTCCCTCACAGTACGGCTTTTAAACAATGGCAATTGTGTACATGCCCTTGATCACGATTTTGGTTCAACATTCTTGATGAACAAGATAGCGCTCCCTGCTGGACAGGAGCTAAACTATAATGGGAATCTAAAAAAAAGAAAAAAAACAAGAAACACGCGAAAATATACAAATACAAAATTATAAACATTTCACTGACAAGTCTATGAAAAATGAACATACACATAAACATAGAGACCGTAGAACACACACACACATTAAATCGATAATTTATTCTCTATGAAACATTTGAATACGAATTTAGCGTATACCAGCGTATGGGCCAGTTAGAACCGTTAACAACTGTAGATTGAGAAAGTATAAATTGATTTGGACGAAACGGAAAAAACATTTGACCCCAATCAAACATTCATTTCCGCCGTTTAGACATAACGAACCCGATAAAAAGCAAATCTTGAATCCGCTGCACAAGAATTTGTGTGCAATTTTAAAGGACATGGTTTACATGGTTTACCACAAAATGCACACCAAAAATGATTCTCTTAAGGCTAAATTTTCCAATCCATGGGCGGACATTTCGAATTAAAATTTGCTTTTTGTTTTACTGTCTCTTAAGAAAGTTGTAAATATCATTGGTTTCCTTTAAAAAGCTACGGAACCATTACTAATGATTTTGGAGAGAAAGCATTT
This sequence comes from Sarcophaga bullata, assembly GCA_005959815.1. NCBI lineage: Eukaryota > Metazoa > Arthropoda > Insecta > Diptera > Sarcophagidae > Sarcophaga > Sarcophaga bullata. The sequence continues at coordinate 70,275 of QOCX01000624.1, read as the reverse complement.
GCGCGACTATACTCGTGGACTCGAGTTTTTTGCTTCAGTGGCACCCCTACTTACCATAAATGTTTGATATTTTGGTCTCTAATTCTTTTCTAGGCATGCGTACAATAAGGAACTACTAAGGATTTGTGTATAGTTTCCCATTCAAGAAGTGAAGTTAGCGGTATTTGGTTTGCAATTGCCAACACGTTTTCTAGCAGCTGCCAGATTTAGTTAGTACATGGCTTAACGTATCGCCAGGATGATGTTCTATGCACGGGTGGTGGAAACAATGCCCAACGCCTCAACGCCAATCATGCAATCCTTGATATGCATAAGGCAGTGATTCATGTGTTCATGACTTCCTTGTAGGTTAGGGATCGGAGGCTACATAAGTTTCTTTGTGAAAATGGTTGATTTGGGTATAAAAAACGGCCACCACCGTGCTCCCACAAGGGGGCCTTATCTTATTCGGGTAGAGACTGGTCTTTGGGGATTCTGCCAACACCATCGTTCTAGGGGGAAACTATGGCCTTTCGCTACCAGACTATCGCAGTCCAGTCTCACAAGCCCTCTGAGGCACCGCGCCCAAGACAGCCCTTCGCGGACTGCGTGACACAGTAAAGACGCGGCGCGGGGCGAACCAACCAAAACGAGGAGAAAACACCTATAGCAGCAACTGATGAAAGCCCGTCTAACACCGAGAGCGGACGACGCGCCACCTATCTAACTCGACAACCCACTAAATGTGGGATGGCTCACACAAACGTCCGACTACGCATATGGACCAACACCGACAGAGAACGCAAACGACGACACGTGGCCAAAAGGGCGTAGTCCACCCTTCATGTCCTTCTTCCCCCTATTAAATACAGAGAATAGGTATGAATCTTCAAGTTTTTGCTTTCGGTATGTAGATAAGGCCCTACTATCGCCCGTCATGATAAAAACCCATCGCTTATAAATCCCTAAGGTCAGTCCTCAGGTTCCAAATAGAGATCAGCAATAAGTATTCAAAGAGATGAATAGATTCGAATCATACTCATAATTTCTGATACTTATACGCATTCATACTTATTTTATTGTCATACTCATACTACTCATATTCAAAGTTTGAAGTACTCATCATACTTATACTTAAACACCTACGCCATGATGTTTTTTGATTTCTACTCTCCATGACTCATCATATACAAGAATCACAAAATAAGTATGAATCGCGTACTAACGCTACAATACTCACTAGAAGGTTGTGTTTTGCTCTGTTTGCTGCTCTGTGTTTTTTGCTTGTGTGGCTTTTCTTTTGTGTAAATGCAACAATAATACAGACTTAAATTTGATTAATATTCAATCATCGAATCATTTATGAGTATTATAAGTATTTCTAAATTTATGATCTGAATGATAGCGTATGAATCAACATATCGAATGTTATGAGTTCGATGCAACGTTGTACTCATACTCATTCAACTTGACTTATAAATCAACGTTGCAGTGAGTACGAATGAATCAGACAGAGTAGTTAAATTTCAATACTGTTCATCCACTCATACTCAAAATTTCATGAATACTTATGAGTAGCAAAAAGTGATTCATTGCTGATCTCTGGTTCCAATCCAATCCACACCCACAGTCCTCTGTCTCACTAAGATCAGCCTTAAGCAAGAAGGCATTGAGCGGGAGAGATTGAATGGATCTCTAGAATGAATTTGGAAGTATTAGGCAAAAAACGATAGGTAGCCAAAAGGCTCCTTATCGGAGAATGATTGCAAGACGAGACTACTCGCCGTTTATTCTAACGGTTTTAAATCTTTATGCTATTATTTCAATCACCACAAATATGAGAGTAAGTAAACGTGTTAATTGGCGGAATTTCCGCACTCACAACGCTTCGATTCGACATAAAACGGATCATCAAGGAAAAAAACAAACATTTTTGGTTTTTAGATTCTACGCAAATACACTCTCTTTACGATTACAATTTAAATGTGCACCATTTTTTAAAGGAAACGAATTGAATTGAAGTATGAAAACTGAAATTCTGATTTATTTTCGAAATTTTTGTGAAATAATTCCGATAATACTCTTATAAAATTATTTCGTTTACCATTTGATTTCTTTTTTCAGGTCCTCCAGTCATCGAGCCATTCAAATTTCCAAAAAATCTACAGGAAGGTGGAAGAGCACAAATAACATGTGCAGTATCCTCTGGTGATATGCCAATATATTTCAGTTGGAAAAAGGATGACATGTCCTTGCCATCAACCTTGCAGGTAAGTTTCCAATAAATGAAATGAAAAAAGTAAAAACAAAAAAAGAAAATAAGAAATAAAAGGGAAGGAAATCAACTATTTTATTTGCAATAACACACACAATTTACTACATTATCCTTGAGGTTATAAATGTAAAGCCAAATGGATTTCATTGCGAGACTGACTGACTCTGAGATGAGGTCTTTGCATTGCAATGCTGAAAATGGATTCAACGAAACAATACAAAAGCAAAAGCTTAAACAGATACATTTTTTCAAAGCATTATTTGATTCAATTTGAAAAAAAAAAAAACTTTTAGAAAGGATTTCTTTATTTCGATATAAAAATCAATTGTGTGTGTGAGTGTGTGTGTGTCTCTGTGTATAAATTTGATTTCTTTTAATGCAATTTTTTATAATGAATTTCCCCCTATAAACTGTGTCTTTCAATTCTCTTGATTCGTTTTGTTATTAAAAAGATTACCGAGAAGAAAGAAGAATTCTATTCTTTGCTGGTTTTCAAGGATATCAGTGCTAAGCACAGTGGAAAATATACCTGCTATGCCAGTAATGCTGCAGCAAAAGTTAATTACACTGCCGAACTACAAGTACGAGGTAAGAGAGATTAAAGACAAAGAGAAAATCCAAAATAATTATTAAAAGATTCATTAACGAAAAAAAAGAAAAAAAAGACAAATTTTTGTAATTGAAATGCTTTTATGAGGCCTTACATATCCATGCCATTTATTTGATTTCTGATTTTTTTGTAATACAATCAATGAACATATGCAGAGAAATCAACCCGATTTGTAGATTGCTTACAGACTATTCTTAGGCTATGGAAAACACAGTGAGCTTCACTTGTGTAATCGATTTTTAGTGTATACGTCTTGAGAACAATTCTGAGGGGATGACCCCTTTACACGCAATGTATCGCTGTTGGGATATAGTAAAGTTAGTTCGTAGGAGAACGGAAAGGGGGATTAGTGAGTGTCCTGCACTGCAGAACATACGTAATGGGTTTTTGGATTACAGAACTTTTTATGATCTGGGCATGATGGCAGCATACTACTAAAGGAACTGACCAGTTTAATCCGGAGCTCGAAGTGGATGTCCACCACTAACAGACCATGTCAAGGGAGCTTACCTCACCCTGGGCCACTGAGTGAACTTACCTGTAAATGGCAGGTAAACCGTTAACCTAAGCTAATGCTAAACACTAACTGTAATACAATAACAATCCACATGAATTTCAAAAGTAGAAAATACTTGCCGAACAAACACTAATTAGTGTAGATTTTCTTCTGGCGGCATTAGCGGTCAACATTTCTTTGAGACTGATGCTGGTTAAGCTAACACTGCCAATGGCAAGCATTTTAAGTCGATGATTACGAACTTCTTTTAGCCTGAGTTGAACAAAAAGGACGGCATGCCACATTACATACATACATACATAATTGGTCATTACAATGCTTCAGTCAGGATTCCGCACTAGTCTAATTTTATGCATGGGCGGCGGGACCTGCAGTTTAAAGTCGCCACGTAGTTGAGAAACATTTTTATGGCAATTTTATTTCAATCTAAGAATTTTTGGTCAGAGAGGTTTTTGAATGAGAGTAGCGCACCGAAGAAATATTTCTTCGTATTCGGTTGTATCTGAAATGTCTGACCTTATGTTTGAACCGTAGCCTTACGCGACTAGCGCGGCCAGCAACATTATGTCACATTAATCATCTCATATGGAAATAATCTACCGTAACCGGATAACTTTATGGGATCTTCACAGCGGTCTCCAAAGCTGCCATGCCAAAAACAGCCTGATTTATGCGAAAGAACAAGTAACGATATTTCCTGGATTATTTATATTCTGAATTCATAATAATTCTTTGTGCTATAAGATGGGTGATTTAAAAGTTTAATTTTTTTTACTTTTGTTGTAAAGTGCAATTGTTTCGTTTAGAAATGAATATTATTTCGTTCATATGACGACTGCTGTGGCTGGCCTCATAGTACTTAATGTGTTGTCAAGTCGTAACTTCTTGACGGACAATTGATATCACAATTTCGCATTCGATTGTGGCATGAGATATGTAGCAGTTAGTGTATCCTGTTGAAAACAAAATTCATTCACATCAATAACATAAAAAGAGTATACAAGAAAAATGTGTTTTCAGGTACAATAGTGTGTCCCTAGTGACCCTAATGGTTTCTGTCCTCATTTTCAACGAAAATATGGGCAAATAAATGCCTCCGCTCCACAAGCCGCATCAAACACGTTACTTGTAGTGGCTGCGTTGGTTACTGCAGGAACATGTGTGGGTTTTCTGAGCCTAAATACGAAAATTTGCTGTTTTCTGTTAAAATTGACATCGTCGTGCTGTTGGTGCTTTGCCCAATGAATACCAACGTTGCTCAAGCGTAAATTCGATCCATTACGTTTCGTGGAGAATAATATTCTGATTTTGTGACATATAGATGACAAATTTAAATCGATAAATGGCGAACCCTATATATTGCAAAGTGCACTATGAAATGGTTTCTGAGTATTAGACGTCCACACTCTCTCTTCAGATACAAATCAGATCGAGAACTTGTGGAGAATTGTAAGAACAGCTATCAGAGGAAAGTGTGCTAAGCTCTGGGAATTGTGCTAAGCTTTGGGAATCAGTTAAGGCTGTGGGTTTGGTATGCTAAAATCTTCTATTAGATTAAAAAAAAAATTTTTTTTTTATGAAAATGTTGAATTTTTTTCACATAAATTGGCTTAAAAGTAAATCCTGAAGAAAAGTTTACAGATTTTTGCAAAATAATAGAAAATTATTCACTTAAAGGAAAAGCAAAAACGCTGCAATAAATAAATAACAAGTAACTGTTGGATTCAAAAGTATACCTTTTTGTCTCCATTCAATTCAATATCAATCACAATGGTAGTGGCATTAAAAGTTTTCCCATAATTTTTCACTTTTTTTTTCCTGTTTTTTTTTGTTTGCTTTTATAACTATAATGACCCGTTTTTTCTTTTTCTTTTTTTTTTTTTTTTGTGAAACCATCGATATCCTGTGCTTAAATTCTGATGCTTTTTGTGAGCATCCTTTGAACTACATTTGACTACTTTTCTTTGGTGGACAAGACAAAGGCAACAGCAACAGCATACAAAGTTGTCAGACAAAAAAAAATAAAAAATTGAAAAAAAGGAAAAATCTACAACAACAGTTTTGTTGTTCACTTTGTTCATTTGACTGTGTGTGTGTGTACTTTTCTTACTTGATATCCCATTTTGGATGCCATCCATATAACGTTTAAAACCCTACTAATACGGTTACAAACTACGTAAAAGCATTTCATTTGTACAACTAAAATTACAACAAAAAACAAAAAAGCAAAAAAAAGTAGTGAAAAAAATGAAAATGAAAACAACAAAAAACGAAATAATATTTTCCATTCTTATTTGTACATGTTCTCCTACAACAGTTGCACCACGCTGGTATCTTGAACCAATGGATACAGCCATTATGCTGGGCAATACAATATCAATAAATTGCGAAGCGGAAGGATATCCGATACCCACGATTACCTGGTTCAAAGGACAAGGTAAGTTTATAACAAAAGTATGTAGTTTTTGTCGTTTCATAGGCTTCTTTTTTTTGGTACTTCTATCTTACGATGGCACGATGCCGGTGTTCATTATCCTTATCCTTATCATTTACTTTTGCAATCATTATCACTGTTCATCATTATCATTATTATCACCACTGCCATCGCATGATGGTCGTACAGTTTCATTTCAGAGTCTATTTTCTCCAATTCAATGAATTTACTCTGAGTAAACATTTGTTAGAGAGCTGTTTAAATAGTTACTTGGCTGTCCTTTTCTTATTTTGTACCTTAATTTGAACCTTTTCTAATGTAATCAGTATAGAAATGTAAAGGCACTTAAAGGTATGAATTCATTCGGTAGTATTCTTAAGTTAAGCATTTCGTAGGATTGTTGTAAAGGAACTTTAAAACTTTAATTCGTAATGAATAAGCAGTTAATAGATTATGACAATTAGAATCAGATACCTACATACATAATTGGTCATTACAACCCTTCAGCCTAGCTTCTCACACCATTTATGTTGTGTCTTTTAATTACTGCAGTGGCAGGAGAATTTAAAGTTCGATTCCGAACCACATATTTTTGAGAAACTTTTCTTAACGTTTTATTCCTCTTGTTTTTGCCAGAAGATTAGAACCAGTAGCCGTTTTGAAACCTCAGTATCCGGAGGTAGTGACTTACTCAGATAAAAATAAGTATGAAAGATTTAGTTACTCCGACCTACTTAAAAAGTGTATGAATTCGGGAGATTCAAGCTCGCTCATTGCGACAAGCTATTTGCAGAAGCTACCAAAGAAACTTGATTCATCTGATCGCTAAATATGGACGTTCGTTAGGGAAAGTTATTTATTTGCCTATCTCTCAAAAGTATCTCTTTTTTTTAGAGAGAATTAAAAGCATGAAACTATTTTTTCTGACGCTTAACTGTGGCTTAAACGGCGCATTCTCAATGAGCTTTGGTACAAAGCCACCGCTCCAACTGAACAAACCTAACTACACCTAACTTTGTTGTATTAAAAGCTATGAGTTTAACGATCCTGTTCCTGTCATACAGAGACAAAGGCTCTTTGCAAATAATGAAATTGGAAACTCTTTAACTGAATTCGACAAGGGAATACTTTTCGTAGCAATTTTATTTACTCTCAGAGATTTTGTTAGAGAACTGCGAGAAGTATTTGTTTATAATTCTTTTTTTTTTGTCTACCTGGGCTTTAAACATTGACCTTACGTCTAATACAGCTACTTCTAGAATGAGGTAGGTTGCCAAAATCGCTACTAATATAACGCACTCTTAAATTCTTTGATAAAATTCTTTCAACTCATTATGTGGTGTGATTGCCTGAAATTCTAAACTGTGGTGAAAATATTAAGGAAAAATTATTGCAACTTTGAGTACCTAAAATGTTGTTCGTAACTTTAGTTGATATGAACTGGTCACTAAGACTCATGATTTGATGTCTTGAGGTGTTTTCTTGTAGTTCTCTTTAGTTGGAAGCGTATGACACAAGCACAAATTACAATCGGCTTTAAAACTGGCATACATTGTGTTAAATTAAGCCTGATTTATGCGCTAGAGTCTGGGAAAATTAAACATTTGGAATGACTCCACCCAAAGAAGCAAGGCGAACATTTCAACGATCGTCAACATTTTGTTTTTTCCAGTTTCAATTTTGGTCTACCCCAACTTCATTATTATTTTAGGCTCTGTATTCAATTGTGTAAAAAATGTTTAGAGCAGTATGTAGCAGAAGTACTGCTCAAAAGTATGGATTCAATATTCAGATAAAAAAAAAAAAAAAAAAAAAAAAAACGAAAGAACGAAAGCGAAGAACTGTAGAATATGTACACGTACATGAAACTTAACTGGTGGGCGTGGGTTGTGGGGGTGTGGGTGTGGGCATTAAAATATTTTGTAAAATAAAAAAAAACACATTCATTCAGTAGCAGTGCCATTTCTCTTCCACACAAAAGAGAAACCAAGATGTTTTCCCAGACTGGCACCTGACCAGTCAGTTAGAGAAATCCACAGCCAGCTGGGGATGGCAGACGTGAAAGGTGCCGTCTGTTAATCTAGTAAAAGGCGAGCGAGCGAGTTCATTAAAGTTTATTATTTTCTTTCATTTCGCATTCAATTTTTTTTTCTCATTTCGTTAAGATAACAACAACAACAACAACAACAACAACAACAACTAGTAGTAGACTACAATAATTCCGATAAAATGGTTGTTCATTTCAATGAAATACTTTTATTTTTTTTTTTTTTATTTCAGTTTATTTCAGTTTATTTCTTCTGTTTATTTATAATTTTCTGAGTGAATATTTCGTCTACAATTCTCATGCCACCCTCCAACCAACCAGCAAGCATGCCTGCTTACTTATGAAAAAGAAGCGTAACCAACTGAAAGGGATTTATTAGCGAATTCATCGTATTAAAGAAGAAGAAGAAGAAGAACAAGATGAAAAAGAAGATAAAACAAACAAAATAAACACCAACAAAAAACTTGTTAAATAAATGGCAAAATAGGTTAATTGATTAGTTGGGATGGCTTGTTAATTTTTTTGTTGGTTTTTGTTTTATTTCCCATTTCTTTCGAAAATTTAAATTATGCAGTACGAAAAGCAATGGTTTCGATAAAAATTTATATTCAAGCTGAGCATAGCAGCAGGCAGCGAGCAGGTATACATACATACATACATACATACATATACCCGAAGGTAAATAATTAATTCAAAGAAGGCTTTATGGTTCTCATAGGCAGGTGGGACGACTGAATATAGTGATTACTTAAAGGGATTTTATTTCGGGTCCATTTATTCCAAAAAAAAAAAAAGGTGGCAAAGAAATATAAATACGATAAATGAAGAAAATGTCAATGACTGAATGATTTATTAGAACTAAATATCGAAATGACGTCAGTTTATCGTTATATGTACAGATATCGTATAAATATTTAATGCTGAATTTAGATTTCCAATGAAAATATGTTGTACAGTGATATATTACACTGCAAAGGATTGATTGTAATCTTGTTAATACACCAGGGACAATCAAAGTGATAGAGATCAATGGGATTGCTTAAAATATTCGTAAATTTCTCAGAA
>QOCX01000624.1:41691-59091 GCA_005959815.1 Sarcophaga bullata | reverse complement strand
CCACGAATCCCTATGATTCCTAAAGATGTGCCATTTGAATTCAAAAACATTCAATTTCCAATGACATTGGTGTTTGCCAATGTGGCTTAGATTTGGAAACACCATGCTTATCCACGGACAACTATATGCGGCATGTTCTCGCGTGGGAAAACCATCCACTTTGTTTGCATTGGGTAAAGACGGACTAACAAAGAATATTGTTCATTCTATAGCGCTGAAAGATTAAACTTTTTTATTTTTAACTGCCATAATTAATAGTAAAAATTTGAACAATTTATTTTTGTTGTTTAGGTAGCTATTAAGAATTTGTTTTTAAAATATGTTCATTACTTTAATAAAGAAGAATTTATTACCCTAAATCAAGCATAATTTCATTGTCTACAACGCTTTCGATTATATGTACATCTCCATACACTTATAGTAAGTTAGTTATTTTTATACAGCGTATTACCTGTGACCTGTTTTAGGCAATAAAAAAACCAATTTTGGGTGGGACGAAGTTCGCCGTGTCAGCTAGTAAATTAATAAATTATGAATTTTAAAAAACAAGAATAAAATTTGTGAACTTTAAAATAAAAAAAATTACTTTCGTTGAATATATTCATTTTATATTTTGTTTCTTATAGGATAATAAAAACTATAATTGTAACAGCTTTTAATTTTATTTATTTATATACATACATACAAACATACATGTCAAAAAGCATGTAATATCAGTGAATTTTGCTTATCATACTCATTCATACTCTTCCCATTTTTTATAACATCGATGTTAGTGTACGTATGAGTTATATTTCATTTACTACTACATATAGTAGAGTAACCCTGACTGGCGTTACTGTCCAATGTAATGATATACCCACGTTTCCCTATTAAATATATTAAATATTTAAAATGAAAGCAAAGACTTAACATTTTCCTAAAAAAACGAAGTGTAAAATCATATTTTTTACAGCAAAAAAGAAAACCCCTTTTTACTGTGTTCTGTGGTTAGTGAACTTTCTTGGGTTGCCATTCTCAGAAAAAAAGAGAAAAGGTATGGGAATTACTCAAATTATGCCGTTAAACGAAGGGCAAAAAAATAACAGATCGATGGAATATTAAGAACCACTGAGGTGGGTCTTTCATTATAAGTTTACCTATAAAAACTTTTGCATCAATTAAATAATTCATGAATTTGTTGACGGCAAAAATATCCAATCAATAATAATTCATTCGATTCTCAACTAATAATTATGAGGCACATCGATTCAGGTATATCAAGAGGGGTTAAAAATCAGTTGGATAATTGGTCTGTGTCCTTGGTTCTTTACAGTATCAACCGATTTATAAGAGATCAATACATCAGTATTTGAGAAATATAGAAAATAATTCCCAGATTATTCACAGAATTCATCCTCCTCCAAATCATTTTATTCACCCCAATATTACCAAAATTTAACATCTATAGGGGTGAATGCAAAAATGAATTCGATTCAAAGTATTTCTTTTTGGTTTGGTTTATTTAAGTAAATTGTAAACAAAGTAGGTTAACATTTTGGAAAATGAATAAAACAAAACAAAATAAAAAAAACTTAAAATAAGGTCTAGAAATATAAAAACACCCTCTTTCGAACAACAAAATTAAAAATAAAATAACTTTTGGTTATGCTGGTAGCACAATGGGCAATGTTCTATTCCTACGTGGAGTATTATAAATACGATTCCACCGGGGACGCCGTATATGATAATGATTAGTTACACCCTTGATAATACTGAGGATATAACTTCTAATTGAGTTGTAATTAATAAATAAATAAAACTCAAATTAAATGAATAATAACACTATGGCGACAAAATACAAAAAATTAAATACACCCGAGTAACTACCTAGGCTATGTCGTTCAGTGAGTTGAGTAAAACTCAAAAATACTTTTTTTATATTTCTCAAAACCCTCCAAACTTGTTTTATTTGACAAAAACGAGTTTTTTTGTGATCCTTTCACACAAAATTATTGACTACCCAAATATTCTTCAATCTATTTTAAAAGTCCAAAATTTTTTAGAAAGGTGAGAGATCAGCCTTTAAAACGATATACGTAAGCATGGTGTAAACTTGGAAAAAATTAATTTTTCTTTCAAGTTTGGGCATTTTTAATTGCAAAATTTAATTAAAAACTATAAAACAAGTGGTGGTGGAATTCTGTTGTGAAGATATTGAACATTCGTTTGATGAAATAAGACAAAACTTACCGCAGTTATTATTTAAAGAGTATAACAACTGAATCATATTTTTAATAGTGTTGTCTTATCAAATGAACTTTCAGTTAACAATTTTCAAAGTTTTGTGAAGGATCTGAAGTGTTTATTGAAAAATGTGGCTCCGTTAGACCAATCACCGGAAGTTGGATAATGTTTGCGCAAAGCAAAATAATAATAGATTCATAAATCGCAATATAAGACGACTTCTGGTAGTCGTTCAAACGTGTAAAGCACAAATCCTGAGGAAACAATGAAGATCCATCAAAAATTGTAAAATAATCCAGATCAAGATATTTTCTTCTGGCAAAAGCTTTGAGAATAAAATAAAATTTCCATGAAAAGATTCTGAAAAATCAGTCGTTCGAAATTTAACTGTAGGTTCCGCCACTCATATATAAATTAACCACACAACATGGTGGGTATGAGAACCGAACTTGTAATCCTGGCTGAAGAGTGTAATGACCAAATTAGTAAGTAAGTAAATCTATTATAGTTCTATACGAAAATTGTTATCTTGATGCGACGTCGTATACAACTCTATAAAGAAGCGGAATATGTAGTCTAGGGAGTCCAAGATTAGACCTTTCGAAAAATAAGAAAAACTACATGCTATCAGTAGTATTCTGATAAATGCTTTTTAAATCTGTCATTCGACGTACATGGTAACCTGTTGGACTCTCTGCTATTGTATAGAATGTACACACTCTACATAAGTGGTGTCAGAAGTTAGGCTATAAAATTAATTAAAGTAGAAAATAATACAGAGATCAGCAATGAGTATTGAAAAATATGAGTAGATCGAATCATACTCATAATTTCTGATAATTATACGCATTCATACTTATTTTATTGTCATACTCATACTACTCATATTCAAAGTTTGAAGTACTCATCATACTCATGCTTAACACTATGCTTGATGTTTCTGATTTCTACTCTCCATGACTCAACATATACCAGAATCACAAAATAAGTATGAATCGGGACGAGCACTACAATACTCACTAGAACCCTTTTTGCTGCTGTGTTTTTTGCTTGTGTGTCTTTTTTTTGCTGTAAACAATATTGCAACAATAATTAAGACTGTAAATTTTGATGAATGATTCGAATCATTCGAATAATTTATGAGTATTATAAGTATTTTTTCTAAGTTTATGAATCTGAATGATTAGACGTATGAATCAAACATATTACGAATGGTAATGAGTTTATGAGTATGATTACAACACTCATTGCAACTTGTACTTTTAAATCAATGTTGTAGTGAGTACGAATGAAATCAGAATACTGTTGACTAACTCATATATCAATATTTCATGAGTATTTATGAGTAGCAAAAGTGATTCAATGCTGATCTCTGACATGTATGAAGGCTCATCAACTAGATAACTGTGTGTTTGATTTCCAATAGTGACTGGAACCTATTGCGTTTTCTTGTGTTTGCGTTTGAGAGAAAAGTAAAATAAAATACTTGAAGAGGTTTTCAAAAAGTGTAAAAATCATTTCTGCTTACAATTCATACCTTATCCTAAAAAATATTGTTACGAAAATGGAAATGGTGTAACATCGTTTAACATTAATATGTTAAATAGATGCTACAAAAACAAAAACAACGGACTTGTTTGCCTGATTAACAAATAAACAAAAATAAAACAACAACATCAATATAACGAAAAAGGGATAAACAAGTAAACAACAAACAACAACAACAGAAGGGACAAACATAAACAACTTACTCTAACAACAAGCAAGTAAACATGTATGAATGTAAACATGTTGTTTGTTGAATGTAAACATGTTGTTTACATGCATAGAACTCTCTTGAAGGCAAAGACTAGAACCTTCGTCTACGAGAACATTCATCAGTCTGTTTACGTCGCTATATAAAAGTCAAGGCAAAGCATGAGAAGTTGGAGTAGAAGTTCAGTCAGTCTTGTGTGAAGACTGGGTGCGTGTGAAGTAAATCAATCGTGGTTTGAAGATCTCCGCTACAAAGATCTCTAGAACAATTTGTGTCGTAATTGTTATTGTCTATCGCAAAGGGCATAAACAAAGGAATAACAAATAAAGCTATTGTTGTTGTTAGAATCAGTTGTGAACAGTGGCAACACAAAAGTTGTGTGAATAATAAAAGATTTAATTAAAATCAAACACAAATTAATTTTTATTTTTATTTGCAATCTACGAGCTCATATTTCAAACGTTTTTAAAAGGTAAAAACCGTAAGAAATCATTTTCTTACTTCAAACACAATGTACTGTAAAGATCATCCCTTGAGTATTGAAAACACTGGTGAAACTGCCTGGTATAGAACGAATTGTTCTATTCTATTTGGCTGGGTGTTAAAAATGAATACTTAAAGCTTTGCACTACAAAGTTATTCTCAATTCTAAGCCTATTTATGTATTGTAATAGTCATCTGCCAACGTAGATATATGCAGTTTTGAAAAACTTTTTGTATCAATCATACAATGTACGGAGGATTTAAATCAAACAAAAGACTAGTTTTTTCCCTTCATATGATCTTTGGTCTTAAAATCGATGTACCCATTACATATATGACTGAATTTTATTATGATGTATTTTTTATATCTTTCCCACAATGTGCAACACAAATGCTATATGCTTGGTAGTCAACCACATATTAATATCGATATTAAATTTGTTGTTGTTTTTTTTTATGTTGTAAAGATTATAAAAAATTGTGTCTATGGCTTGTGTGTATCAAAATACTTAAAACATCCCCAAGGATACAATTTTTTCTATTGATTTCCCAAAGGGACAAAAATCAATGCCTTGAATAGATGATAATCTTTCGATTAATACATCAACAGTTTTTCGTTGTGTGTTTCTGTTCTGTTTCGTTTGTCAGTTCTCTAGAGAATTCAAAATGAAACTGTAGCAAAGAGAAGCAAAAAAAAAACCAAAATCAATTTATTTTTTTTCATCATTTTCTAAATGTTTTCTATCACTGTGTCATCTTTAACCTTAAAACAGAATTCAAACAATTTGTGCTTTTTTTTTTTTTGTAACAATTTTGGTCATTTTTTTTTCTTTTGTTGTATTTTTTGTTGTATTTTCGTTAGACAGATCAAAATCTAAATTAAAATTTTTGCTTGTTTAGCTTACAAACCACATACATACATACACACACCAACACACAATGACAAATTTGCAAAATACATACAAAAATGTATCAAAGGAAATCGGAAATAGAGGGAACTAAACATTAAAGGAAACAAGAAAAAAAAAGCTAACAAAAGAGAAATACAGTGGTAAGGGCAACAGGGAGATAGAGAGAGAGAGAGAGCGAGAGAAGACAGAGAGAGAGAAAGAGAAATCATTATTATTGAAAATATTGTACGAGAAGGTATCAAAGAAATCTCTGTGCTGCTATGCATACACATACACGTACATAATGTCCTTTGGCATTGCCTGTATTTTAACTAAATACACTTACACTAACATTTACACTTACATTGACACTTATATTGACATTGCCAAAGCAACTAAATCACATGCTTCAGGGAGAGAGAGAGAGAGAGAGAGGGCGTATGTGAGATAAGTCTCCATAGTGAATAATAACTAGACTATGATTACAGCAACAAAGGCAATAACATCAATCGAGACAAAACAAAATATCTATCGAAACTCCTAATACTCCTATTTAGAGATAGTTGGGTATCCTTAAACAAGCTTACATAGAAGATACATGACACAGCTGTTAGACAAACCAATCGGACGGACATTGTTTTTTTTTCCATATAAAATACCTACACTTGACAATTATTATGCAAAAATAGAAAATAAAAAATGAAATGACAAAAAACAAAACAAAAAATAAAGAGAAAAAGAGCAGGAGTAAAAAGAACATATCAAATCGCTATACCTTTAGCTGCAGAGTCATTTCACTGTAAGATTACAAGAGATTACATGAAGCAAAAAACAAAGTCTTGATATTCGCTTATTGTTCGTTTACTAATGAGAATGATCAAACACGTAAAATACATAGAAAGTTCCTCTAAGATAAGTAATATGTGGTAAGGACTTTAGCATATATCGCATCTGAAAGCTAAGCAATCACTAGAATTCATTCCACCTGGCTTACTTTTATTCAGACTCAAAGAGCTCATTGTTTTCCCATACTAAAGCTGTCCCCGGCTAACCTTATGACTATGCCGGCTACGTCAAAGATATTTGAGATATTTGTTATGATATTTCAAACCACTTTTGTAACTCGAAAATCGAGATATTTTTTGTCGAATTATGTCAGTTAATGATTTATTTCTTCGTTACCAGACGACGTCCTTTGTGACAGAACTACACAAATTATGGGAACCGTAACACGTTTGAATAAATCATTAATTGTCTTACAACAGTTTGACTTTCAGTAAAAAGATCTCATACTCCCTGGTCGTTCCTACCTCAGCTTAGAAACCGGTTATGTAAGCGATAACATAGTCAAAGTTCTGGTTTTTTTTATTACATTCTATAAGGAATAAAATTGGCTTCATGCCTATTCGAAAGCGCTTAAGAAGTGGTTAGTTTGTAAATAAAGCCAGACGGCTTAAAATCGGAACGTCATTCATGAATAATTTTGATTTCTTTAACTCAGTCCTTGAACTATTTTGTCAAAGGAAGAAACACGAAGTCCAAAATCATTTCGGTGGACCATCATATAAGCACTGAATCAAGTTGCTTAGCATTGTACAAAAAACCGGTGGAGATACTTAATATAGCTATTAGCACGTGTTATGGCTAAGACGAATTGGGTATAGAACCCAAACAAATTCAAACATTTTAATTGACCAAAGGTCTCACTTATGACAAAAAGGTATTGGCAGAGTTAATTACTACGGGGACTAGTTCTTTGCTACTCAATTTTTAATTCAAACTTTTACTGTCAATAAATGGAAAAAGGATTTATTATTCCTTCCAATAATATATTCCATGGAAAGTACGGTGGTATTCTTAATGGTGAGCGCACAACAAGTCTACTTGATGGCCTACGTGTATGTCAATTGGCATGAGACCCATAGTTGGTCTCCCCTGCTTTAACCTATCTACCTCATATCGCCCAATAATAGCCATAGCCTACCTTGTTTTGACTACAGTTTGGTTTGGTACATATATTGCGTTGCATTAAATTTCATTTAAAAGGCTATTGAACGATCTCAATCTTCCTGCAAAGTTCTCACACGATTTTTTTTTTTTTTTTTTTTTCAAAAAATCTCAGCACTCAGCCATGTAATACGCCTATCATTCACCATACCTCTTATCTTTTTAAACTCAGACCGCACAACATCCATATCGGGAATATATTCTGTTTTTGTAAGGTCACAACTAATTCAATACAAAAAAAACAGTGAAAATTCATGGTGTTTAGTACCAATAGCATTGACTAAGTTTGTCAAGGTTTGAGTAAGGCTAAATGAGCACTTGAAATTCAAATTTTTCTATTTATTCCCCCAATGTTAAATACAAACTAAATAACGCAATTTGATCAAATATTAAAGGAGACAACTGGTATTGTCTCCACAGTGAAGTCACGGCAATCGAGAAGGTAGTATGTTAGCTTCAGCGACACGAATCCTGGATTCAAACCCCAAATCAGACATCTCGAACAAGTGACTTCCTGTCAACACTTCTTGTCACTTCAGACAAGAACTCGGAGGAATAAAATTTCCAGAGAAAAGTTGCTTAGAAATCTAACATTCGTAGCCGACTTTAAATGGTTGATTGCGCAACTCATATATAAAATTAACACAAACAACATAAGTGGTATGAAAAGCGAGGTTGTAATCCTGACTAAAGGGTTGTAATGACCAATTATGTGTGTACATATGTACCTCATATTTACCTAAGAAATAAATTGTGAATAACTCTAAATACACAATCCTTAATACAATGTTGAATGACTCATATGTTTACTTGTTATCTGTTGCAAAAGACCACATGCCAGGCCCTAAAACTCTAAAAATCCTTAACGTTGTTATGGGTCTCTTTTGGAATATAACAAAATGCATTATCTGTGTGACAATATCCTGGTTGCTGCTAAAAGGTTATACTATTTCATATCGTTTCATATTTTCCCCGCTTGTCTCTTGTCCTTTACTACTTTAGTTTTACTCTGCTTACAGCACTGTTCTGTTCATATTTTTTTTGCATAACAACAGCAACTATTTGTGTCGACAAGGCTAGGCTAAATATGTCTGTTATCAATGTTCAATGTTGTCATAGTTGATGTTAGTTAATGTTTGTTGTTGTTGTTGTTGTTTTGTTGTATTGTATAATTGAAATTAATTATTTATTGCTTTATTTGTCCTTTAATACCGGAGAGAAGATTTGTTTTTGGGAGTATTTGTTAGAGAGGAGGAGTTCTATTATCTTTTTTTTTATATTTTATGGTGGTGTTGTTGTCTTTTTATTCCAGTTACCATTTGCTGTCGTTGGTTGTTGTTTGTCTTCTTATTGGTTTTTTTGTTTGTTTATTTCATATTTTTGAAGCAGCCGCATTCCCTGTCAGTTGGTCATTTTTAGAATAAAAATATTGCAACAAATAATGGAATTTATAAAGATTTAGCTTAAGAAAAATTTTTTGATGAAACGGGATACGTCAAAAGAAAAACAAAAGAAAAAAAGGAAAAACAAAATTAAAATAAATATTAACGCTGGTTTTACTTGTGATTTGTTAGAGCAGTACTCTTCCCGTCCTGTTGTTTACATATTTATTCATTCAGCATGAAATTCATAAAAATTCAACTGCCTTTAGACAGTTGCCAAGTTTTGTGGACTGTTTTTCAAAGATATTTTTTACGAGTTAAAGAAAAACTGTATCCCTTAGCGTTTCTAAATTTAACATGAAAGAGAAATCAAAAATTATTAAAATCTGCTACAATTGACAGCAGACATGAGACATTCTGTAAGCATTTGTTTTTATGATACTCTACCCACCTAAAGAATGCTTACAATTCCTACAATTTATCTTTAAGACACGATAAATGTGTTTGTAAGCACGGATGTTGGAAAATAGAGAGAAAGGAAAAAGGCCTTCAACTGTAGCAAATACGGTAGTTAGGCCTCTTGTTTTTTATTTAGTTTCGTAAGCAACAGCACCAGGCATTTTTTTACTTTATTTTTGTATTTCCTTTTCGTTTTCTTCTCTTATTATTGCTTTGCATTTTTCCTCTCCAAGGTTTTTTAACCAAGTTCACCCAGCAAAACAAGTGATTAGATCGACTGTAGCAGGCCTTAAGTTAACAATTTTCACTACCCCTCCTGCGAATATGTTTTGTGTGGTTATATAGGGTGTAGTGGTGAGAAGTTCCATTGCCTGATATCTGATGCCACATACATACAGACATATTTGGCCATTAAAAGCCTTCAGTCAGGATTAAGACCTAGCTTCCCACATCACTTAAGTTGTGTGTGATAATTTTATACATGAGTGGCGGCACCTACTGTTTAAAGTCAACAACCAACGACAGATTTTTGAGAAACTTTTCATGGCAATTTCATTTACTCTCAGTGTTTTGCCAGAATTCTACAGTGAGGAAATCGCCGAAGCAATATTTTTTTTAAATTTACCCATGAGTGATGGGACCTACAGCTTAACGTATGCTCCGAAGTACAGGTTTGCCAGAAAACCGCAAAAATAACCGTTATTTTCAAATTTCGTGTGTTACGTATGTTCGATTTTCGTATTTTTTTTTCCTGCTATGTTGGTACTCATGCCTGTTATATATGTTGACAATATCAGACATTTTGTATTGTCAGTTTGTTTTTGACAGATACAAAGGTTAGCCGTGTTTTGGTGTGCTCTTCGATTTTTTTACTATTCGAAAAAATGGATCAAAGAAACTGTATTAAGTTTGGTGTAAAAAATTAAATTAAATGTGCAAGGACATTTGAAATATTGACTGTGGCGAGTCTACTGTGAGCAGAACACAAGTTCGGTTGTGACATAACCGGTTTAATAAGGAGGCCGAGAAGATGTCAATGACGATGCTCGTCCCGGTAGCCGAGTACGTCGCTCAGGACATCGCTTAGGAGATGTTGATCATCATTAACGACGATCCAGATTTGCTGAAAAAGCTTACAACTGGTAACGAATCGGGGGTATATGGCTATGACATTGAAACCAAAGCCCAAATGATCACAAAGCCCAATGATCACAATGGAAGCGTACAGAAGAGCCAAAACCGAAAAAAGCACGTCAAATTCGGTCAAATTTGAAGGTTTTGCTCACTGCTTTCGTCGATTACAATGGCGTGATGCATCATGAATTCTTGCCACAAAGTCGTACGGTCAATAAGGAATATTACTTTGAAGTTATGCGCCGATTGCGCATAGTAATTCGTCAGAAACGCATAGGATTGTGGAAAAACCAATCACGGATATCGCAAAAGCTCCCACATTGTTTCTTGTGCGTGAGTTTATGGCCATAAAGAAAACCGTAATGAAACCTCAACCACCGCATTCACCGGACTTGACCCACGCTAACTTTTTCCTTTTCCAAGACTGAAGACACCGATGAAAGGAAAGCGTTTTGCTATGATTGAGGTGGAAACAGGAGCATTTACATACAGAAATATTGGCATTCCAACCCTTCAGTCAGGACTACGGCCTAGCTTTCACACCACTTATATTGTGTGAGTTAGTTTAATACGTGAGTGGCGGGAAATACAGTTTAAAGTCGACTTCAAACGACAGATTGCTTGAGAACCTTTCACGCCAATTTTATTTATTCTCAGAGTGTTTGCCAGAAATCTGCTGAGAGGAAGTCGCCGAAGAAATTTTTTTTTTCATATTTCGTTTTTGATGTTTGACCGGGATCGAACCCTGGCCTTTCGTCTAATAAGCCAACACACTACCTACTAGACTACGGCGACACAGGAGCTGTTGGCGATACCAAAAATCGCGTTTCAGAAGTGTTACGAGGATTGGAAATAACGCTGGCATAGTGTATTATATCTGAGGGGGTTCCTTTGAGGGGACAGTTGAGTTATTGATAAATAAATAAATAAATTGAAAATAACGGTTATTTTTTGATCACCCACCATATAAAGAAATAATTTTTTTTTATTTTAGATTTCAAGAAAGAAAGCTAACACACTACCTACTAGATTTCGACGACCACAAAGCATATTTCATAGTGCATAGCGAAACAGAGTTTGTAATAAATATGCAAGTGATTTAGACGGTGACACTTTCGTATTAAAATTTTATTTTAGAACCTTATATCTCCGTTACTTGTGCCAATCTTTCCATTCTCCTGGAAGCAAAACATTCGAACATCTTTGTATTCACTAACCATTCCTTGAGCTTATAAGAAATATTATTATCATGTGAGTGTTCAAGACTTGGTCGGGAACAACTTTAGCTTGCGTTCTCATTTAGTAACGCAATAAAAGTACACAAAAGTACAACCTTATTACAGTCAAATACGGAAACGTAATTACTTTTTTCTATCATAATGTAAATTTGGTTAAGACCTAAGAGACTAAAATGTTTACCGTAATTAGTTATGCCTTTTGTGTATGCATGTGCAATAAATCGATAAATATTGCACTTTTAGCTAATTATAGCGATATTGTGTGGTGTCATCAAGATTTTATTGCTTGCAAAGTGCAAAATTTCAAATATGTACTCACCATAAACATTTAAACGTGCGGAATGCTCAACACTGCCCATTGTATTGGTGGCAATGCATTTATATAGACCACCATCGTCTGGACGCACATGAGAGATATTCAAATGGCTTATCACATCACCAGACATATCGACAAATTGCCCAATTGCAAAGCGATGATGCAGAGAAACATCCATAATTGGCTGTGAATCCAATAGCCAGGAAAACTGAAAAATTAACAAAAAAAAAACGAAAAATAAAATTCATGAGACTCAGGCATAGACACAAGGTTAATAAATTTTACAAAAAAAACAAAAAAACATCAATAAAAATTATGGGTCATTTCATGGAATTTAATGAAGGGAAATAAAATAATTTTAATATTGAATCTGTTTAATATAATTAAACGCCAACTATTTGATGGAATGAGTCACATATAATAAATTCTAGAGAAATTTGAATAACATGTGAGATGACCCTTAAGAAAATATAGAAATTTCTGTAACCATATTTGTGTTATTTTAACAAGAAAGAATTTTTCACATAATCAGCAGAAATCGTATTTTATTTTCTTTATTATTTCCATCAACGAGTATGTAGCAACAAATATTGCCACATACGGCCATATTGTACAAATAATATGCACATACATCTCATACTCATACATATATTGGCATTGGCAGACACAATATAAAAATATGATGCCTTTACTACAATTGACACATTCATTCGCTGCGTCATTCACATAAAGCAGGGTTACATGCAGGAGAGCATTTGTTTACAATCAAGGGAATATGGTAGCGAAACGTGGAGCAAAAGAAATATTAAGAAAAATGAAAAACAACAACGAAAACAAAGACTTAACTTACTTGCGGTGGCGGTGAACCACTGGCAGAGCATTTAAGCGATATTAATGGTCCTGGACGTACATTCTGTTCAATAAACGTATAAATCAACTCTGGCACCGTATCTTCAATGTTACCCCCAACCCACCAACGTTACCAGCATAACGATGACGACAATACAACAGTGGCAATGACAAGTACGACACATGATGAATGAGATAATAAAAAAAAAAAATAGAAGAAGAAGAAAAGCAAAACATATATGTTTACTGTTATTGTTATTGTTTATTAACAAGATTCTGGAGAGCTTCATACTCCTTTCACATCAGAACAGTAGCAACAGTAGTTTGTAGTCATACTTACCACCCAATTTTAATTCAGCCATAGCTTGGGCACTGGATTTTTGATTTCCACCAGACACTGATAAACACCACGATCACGTCGTCCCACATTTTTACAGCCAAAGAAGTTTCGAGAAGGAATGTAGACTAAAAGGAAAAAAAATAAAACTTATGAATGACCAGCTAAAATGTTTAAATTTTTAGTGAAGAAGAAAAAAGGAAAGGGGGTGGGGTGGCGTAATGAATATAACGAAACCATGTTGAAATAAGAAATGAATTGAGAGTTCGTATAATTTTCTTTACTCTCAAAATGCAAAATTGTGATAATTTGCAACAAAATAGTGTGAATTTTTAATCCTTTTTATCCTTGAAGCCAAAATAGGCATAAGCTTCACTTAAATTTCTTTAGTAACTCTTGGCTTTGTTTCTTTTTTCTTACATGAAAATCACCCAGCTCTAAACATGGGTCTAGCCAACTACACTTAACGTTCCAAGCCGTATTGACGTTGATATTTTAACGCATAATTGGTGGGATAGTTACGTTCAAAATAGTTTAAGTGTTCTAGTGTAAACAGCAATGCAGAAGCCACAAGTATTACAGACATACATGCATTATAATTGGTTATTACAACCTGCAGTCATGATTACAATCTAGCTTCCACACACTTATGTTGAGTGTCTTAATTTTATACACCAATGGCGGACCTATAGTTTAACGTCGACTCCGAACGTCACACTTTCAAGAAACTTTTCGTAACAATTTTTTTATTATTCTCCGATGTTATGCCGGACATCTGCAAACGGGAAATCGCCGAAGAAATATTTTTCATATTTCGTTTTGCTAGAGATGTTTTACTTATGCTCTCAACCGTGGCCTCACGCGGCTTTGTTTAATTGTATTTACCTCGCACTAATAAAAGAATTATATTCCAGTGGCTAGCCTGAAGATTCGAAATCTGCATTTTGGGGGTTTCATGCGTGTCCATTCAATATAAAGGGTGGTTCAATCAAAACCCTTGTAAGTAAAGCAAATGTTTCAGAGAGTTATTTTTATATTTTTTTACTATGATGAAGGATCTGTGACAGTCAAGTGTGTAACAATATATCGGCTAAAAGCTTGATACAGTCTTGGGGCCAAGCTCATATCCAATGGTCCATATTATCAGTGACTCTGAGACATAACTGAGGTTCAATGTCGTTAATATGCCGATTGATCTTATCCTTTAGCTCTTGAGTTGTTCCTGGTTTATTGTGGTAGATTTTTTCTTATAAATATTTCCAAAGAAAGAAATCCAACGATTGCATGGTCGTGGCGGTCAATTAACATCACTACGAAGTGAGATCACACTGCCCTTGGCAAGTGGTGTCATGCTATTAGACCACTTATCGTTCAAGTCTATATCCTCAATTTCTGGTCACAAGAAGTCCGTTATCATTTCGCAACAGCAAACACCATTTATGGTAACTGATTGGTTGCCCTCATTTTCGAAGCAGTACGGCGCGATGATGCCGCCAGCTCATAAACCACACTCCGGCTTCTCAACAATCACTAGTGAATTCCCATTTGCCTAAATTCGTTGTTTCTGCTTGTCAAGGAAAACTGAAAAAATTGCTGTGCTAGTAGAATTTGAACCCATCCCAGTCACGATTACTATATTGTCTGTGTCTTGGATTCTCTTGTACTCCTATATCTCTCGTACTCTCCTGGTACACTCTCACAGCCAACAGCGATGTTTTCTGCAACCCATGTGTTTCATTAACTTACGAGTGTTGTTCGGTCATTTGATCAAACAGAGGACTCGAATGCACTGCGAGTAGTTCGCTCGGTAGGACGATTGTGGCGATCGTAAAATGGACGAAGCACGCGGTGCGTTGCCCAAAAATTTTATTATTTACATGGGGTTGTTAAATGCTATAACTGTCTGTGATGAAAAACAAAACACAACACGCTGAATAAATGATAACAAAATATAGAAGACGCCGTAGTCTAGTAGGTAGTATGTTTGCTTATTGTAAGTGAAGCCATGGCTTAAATCCTAGTTCAGATAGCTCTAACGAAACGAAATATGAGAAAATGTTCTTAGACTACTTTCTTCTCAGCAGATTTCTGGCAAAAACTACAGCGGAGACATCTCGAAATATGAAAAATTGATTCTTAGGCGACTTCCCCTCAGCAGATTTCTGGAAGAAACTACAGCGGAGACATCTCGAAATATGACAAAATGTTTCTTAGGCGACTTCTCAGTAGATTTCTGGCAAAAACTACAGCGGAGACATCTCGAAATATGACAAAATGTTTCTTAGGCGACTTCCCCTTAGCAGATTTTTGCAAAAACTCAAGGAGTAAATAAAAATTGTTAAGAAAATTTTTCATAAATCTGTTGTTCGAAATCGACTTTCCACATATCAAATTAACACACATAAAATAAGTGGGTTGAGAAGCTAGGTCGTAATATTAACTGTTCAATTATGTATGTGTGTATGCATGTAAGTAAACTGATAGATGTAGCTTCAATGAAATGTCCGTTAGCAACTCGGATGACCCGATATAACAGAGAAAGAAGACCTAGTAGAACAATACAAACCAAGAAGTAGATCAGATGTTATCATATGACAAATGAAGAAAGGTTACAAGTCGTTGGCCAATAGCCATGATCTACTAAATGTTGTTTAAAACTACGTTAGAAACATTTGTAAATTAATTCCTTTTTGCATAAATTTTATTATAACTATTATAATGCGATGACTTACCTTTGATCTTCGAAATATTCCCAATACGTACATACACTGTTTAAATGCATAAAGCCGTGGTGGCATTACAAAATTTCTTTTGAGTTTAAAAATTTTGAAATTTTCTTTTATTTCACAGACAGAATAGTTATAACAGATGGACAGACGGTATCTGAATATTTGTATGTTTGATGTTATGATTCAAGTTCTATGTTTGCAAAACCCATATGCAATTCAATCAAATTATGCATACGTGTATGTGGGTTTTCATATGTATTGTATATCCTTTTTGATATCTTTCATTTGTTTCGTTTTTTTTCGTTTTTTTTTGTTGTAAAATCCTTAGTGAAGCATAAAAACTTTACGCTTGATTTAATATTTTTTGTGTTTTTTTTTTCTGTAAAATATTCTGGACAGCTCCAACATAAAATAAAATTGAAGAAGCAATACAAAAAGTATATCCAGTTGATGAAATAAAATAAAAAATGAAAAAAAAACGAACCCAACATCTGTTGAATTGTCTAATAATCATTTTTTGTTTTGTTTCTTTTTTCTTTCTTTTTTTTTTTTGTTTTTCTCTTTCTTCTTTGCCTTTCCAATGTATTCTTTGTTCATATTTTATTTCAGTTTTTTCTTTTTCGTTTGTTTTTGTTTTTGGCAAAAGGATTGAATAGAGAGATTTCCTTTATCCTGTTCATGTTCTTGTCTTGCTGTTCAATTTGTTGCCATTTTTTCTTTTTTTTTTTTTATCTGTATTTGTTGTTCTTGTTGTTGTTGTAACCATATTATTTAGTATTTGCATTATTTGGCATTCTAAACTCATGCCACACGCTCACATCGAAATCCATGTGAAAATATTTCTTTTGGTATTACTACGTTTCGATTTCGTTTGTTTGGCTGTCTGTTTGATTTGCATTTCATAAGGCTTCCCTGGAGGATTCCCGATTGGGTTTGGAAATTTTTTTTCTTTTTTTTTTTGTTTGTTTTTATTTCTGATAAAATTTATGATCATTATGTTGCATGTTGATTTGGTGTTCGTGTATTATTTGTCTTAAATCATCATAAAAATGTTCGGGCTTTACTCCTTTTCTTTATTTTGTTTCTAAAAAGGAAAGGAAAGGAAACCCAGAAATAAACTCAAACAACAAAAAAAAAAATGGCAAAATCATGTTGAAAGTCAAAGAAAAAAAATTTTTTTTTAAAATACAACATAAAGTGTACACAGGCATAATAATTGAAAGTGTACAGGTCAGCATAAAAATGTGCAAATAATACGACACAAGGATGGAATCGAAAATCAAAAAGAGTTAAAAATGAAAAAGGAAAATAAATTCTACTTTCGTTTCCCTTTTTTTTTCTTTTTCTACTCAGATGGACACAAATACTAAGTAAATTATCGTATATACTTGTATGTACATTGTATTCCTTTTTTTCTTACTTGGTTAGTCTATTTAATACAAGGATTTAGAAGGATTTTCCTTGGTAATAAATGCTAAAATACCTTTACCTTTTTATTACACTGGCATTAATTTTTAATTACTTGCTAGGCTTTAAAGGAATTATGCCAGAGAGAATCCATATTATTTATCAGGCTTAACAGTGAAAACATAAA
>QOCX01000624.1:11089-26541 GCA_005959815.1 Sarcophaga bullata | reverse complement strand
GGCAAGTTTTATTTACTCTCCCAAGTTTTTGCCAGAAATTCTGCTGAGAGGAAGTCGCCCAAAGAAGTATTTTTTTCCATATTTCGGTCTTTTGATGTCTGGACCCGCGGATTCGAACCCTGCCTTTTCGTCAATAAGCCAATACACTACTTACTAGACTACAATTCTTACAGATATATTTTTCTTATGTTCAAAAGAAATTCTTTTTTGGGAACAAATAAATCTACAAAGTCTGTATTTAAAATTCGGCTTTAAAACCTTATTTCGAAGAGATGGCCTTTTAATATTAGGAACTCTGTATTGCTGTAATGCTTGTTTATCTTACTATCTTTATGCTTTAATTACATAATACTACAATTCAATCACTCATTGCGATATGATTATAAATCATTTTCAATCTTAATTAATTTTTCTTTCAATCCTCTTTATGTATCTCTGTTTGAATACAAATCCGCCGACGTATTGATGCGATATGAATACACCGTTCAATCATACGTACTGCTGTACCAATGCAAGATTATTTTCAAATAATAATCAGACATTAATTTTAATTCAAATAAAGATAACAAGAAAAAAAGAAAGAAAAGAAATAAAAACGAAATTTACAAACGTTTTACGTTTATATCACCATAAAAAAAAAAATAAAGACCAAAACGATGTCCATGCATTTTGATAAACTATGTTAATTAGGTCACTGGCATCATATTGTATTAAAAAAAAATATATAAAATAAAGAAAGAAGAAGAAGAAAAAACTGAATTTAATAATGAAATATATTTCATATCTGTTGCAAATAATATTCCACATGATATAATCACATTTTCATGCAAAAAAAAAAAAATTTTTTTTCAGAAAATAAATTTTATGAAATCCATAAAACGTACGCTGCTCTAATCTCTTCTATCACCTGACCTTTAATACTAAATAAGCGAAGAAAACAAAATAAAGCTTTTGGTTTTATTTTTCCATAGTTCTTTATCTACTCCTTTTTTTCAATTTCCATTTGAATACTCGTATGGCGTATGCTGTAACTCCACTCTATGCAAAATATTGAGCAAACTGATGTTGCAACACAACAACACAAAAAAAAAAAAAAAAAAAAAAAATTCAAAAAGAGTAAAAAACTCTAACTGAATATTCGTGCTCATTTTTGTTAACCAGTTACATACAAATGAAAAAAAAAACACACAGACACACACACACAAAATGCATACATCAATACAATGAATGAGTTGCAGCAGTTTTACTACGTATAAGTCGACTTCAGTCAATAGTGATGAAATATTGAAAAAACGTGAGAAAATGAAATTGTTACAAATTCAGCTTGTGTTGCATGTACATACATGGATGTACAAGTATGTGTGCATATATCTCTATAGAACATTTCTGTATTCATGACGATGCTTTCCGTGTGTGCTTCCCCAAAATCAATACGAATGAAAACGTGCATGTTTCTGTGAAGTGTCTATTTGTATTGCAGTTTCACTGTTCAGCAGCACATTGTAGAGATACTCGTATGTATTGTATGTGTGTTTGTGTTGTTTAAATAACGTTAACGATGTATGAAACGTTATTGAAAAATGTTTATTAAAAAAAAACGTTCCATAAAAAATGATGACAACTAAAAATTTAACTGTAAAATATGTGGCAAATAAATAATATTTTATTTATGCCAACCAACTCACACTCACATACAAACATAATTATTTATGAATAGATAGATAGACAGAGAATCTATCAAAGTTAACAAAGAAAAAAAGAATTATTAAAACATAAATGAAAAGTGCTGTTATATAATTTACAAACAAAAACATATAAAAAACCAATGCTATAGTTAGGGAGGGTCTTGTTTGACCATAATGCCCTAGAGCAGTGCCTTTTCTTGGTACTGTTTTAATGAAAAAAAGATAATCATGGATTATAAGGTCAATATATTTATAATCCATACTCCTTAATGAAATGAAGAAATGCTACATAAGAAATCTTTAGGAGCTCAAAATGAACGATAATCTAAAGGTACAAGGCCCACACTATGTAATGGAGGCATAAAAACTTCTCTGTCAAGCTCTTAATTTTTACAGGCTTATTGAAAATCTATGTGATTTGACATATGCCACTTAACATCACTTCCATTGACCAATAATGGTCGTCTTAATTGAATATGTTCCAGTTGTACCTAAACAATCCAACGTGATTTATTTTGAAGAGAAGATTTTTTGCACCCTAACTTTTGTTCAGCACTATAATTTAGATGTGAATTCTCTCCCCGCTTACCCTCACATTATGTAAACCAAGCTCTTTTATTCATAGAGAAGAATGGATTTCTAAATGAAGCTCAGCCGTTCAAACACTAGTTTATCCATTGTGAAATGATTTTGAATTTCCTTAGGACTATGGGCCTTTCTCCAAATGTTAGAAACAGTATCTGCCTTGCCTCAATAATATGCAATGTATTCGTCATATGAAAGTAAATTTCACAACCAACCTTTGCTGTTTGTTCGTCTGTCATAGTATAGAAATCGGGAAACATAAGGTACACAAGCAATATGTAAGGAAATAAAATGAAAAGAAATGGTGCAGGGTCACATCACAGATTTTTTAAGTTTTAAAATCATGTCACCATACTCCATTAGGTAGCAGGCGTTAGGTCATGCTTCATCAACAATACGAAACATGAAAAAAAAATTTCCTCCTCTCAACAGATTTCTGGCAAAAACTCTGGAGCAACAAAATTTCATTAATAGCCACGAGCTCTGCTTGGAAACACTATAGTGGTGGTCAGACAACCAATAAGAAATTTAATATCTCAACCTTAATAAATATGCCACTCATCGTTGAGTCAATCTGTATAAACTTCCTCCATTGGAAACCTACTGATCTTTAGACCAAAAGTCCGTTGTTAGAATTTTAAAATTGAATGTTCTTTTCAAGAAAAAAAACCATAAATCGACCACATGTTATTGTGTTAGAGAAGGGATTTTGCGAACTCACACCTCCTTCATACAAAGTCCAACTCCCAACATCGTAGATATGCGGACAAAATGTTAGGCTTTATATATCGATCGGGCGAACACTAATTTCTTCAGCGAGAAACTGTCATTTCTATTTTGGTCGATACAAGCAAAGAACCAAATTATCTTAATATGAAGAACTCAGATCAGAAGTGATTGTGAGAAAGCCATTTTATTCGCTTATTACGGCCTGGAAGAGGGCTTACCGTCAATTCGGTGTACTTTGATCGCTGTTAGTTGAACATCATTGACGGTTTTCAACAATTTAAACAAGACGACTTTATTGCATGAAATGTTTCCAGAAAGAGTACTTTCACTATTGGCGAGATCAATTGGCCTCGAGACCACTAGCCGACGGCAAAACTTGTTTGTGGTGTAGCTTCAAAAGACCGTATCTAAGCCGTATAACCACGTAAAGTGATAACCAACATTCGCCTAGTTATCATCATACAAACGTACATAATTGGTCATTATAACCCTTCAGACAGGCTTACGACCTATCTTCTCACATCATCACTGATATTGTGTGTGTTAATTTTATACATGAGTAGCGAGACCTACAGTTTAAAGTCGATTCTGGACAACAGATTTTTTAGAGACTTTTTCATGGCAAATTTTTACTTACTCTCAGAGTTTTTGCAAGAAATCTGCTTAGAGGCAGTTACCGAAGAAATATCTTTTCGAATTACGTTTTGTTGGAAATTTCTAACTTGGGGTTTGAACTGTAGCCTAGACGTGAGGCTAAGCCAACACTCTATTTACTAAACTATGACGACTGCTAATGTCGGGATACCAAACGAAATCTGTGTAAAAATGGTCGGTCAACTGCTATTAATATAATGACAAGATCCATGCTTGATAATAAAATGAAGGTTTGAAGGAAACAAAAGTTCTCTAATTTGTCCTAGCTAACATAAGTCTTAACTACAGCATCGATAGATAACTAATAAAAGGTTTACGGCATTTTATCTAAACACAGTAACCATTTCGGTGTGGTTTTATAATTTCTAACGTAATCCCTTTTTACTGGCTTTATAAAATACAATTCACTTTATGTCGGTCGGTCGGTCAGTCGGTATTATTTAATCAGCAATTTCATTTAAATTCAGTCAGAATGAAACGTAAAATGAAATGTTGATCGTAAGTATCTACAACAACAACACAAACAAACAAAAAAAAATATTATTAATGATGCATGAACGAAAGAGCGCCTGTAAAATATGAACACAAAAGCCATGAAAAGAAGATAGAATCTACACTTTCATACGAATATTTAAGCTCGTGTTGTATTGTAAGTTGCTAAGAAGTATAGAATATCGTATCGTATTGTGAGTGTGCATGTAAAAAAAAAAAGTTAAAATGAAGGTTTTCAGGTCAATATGCAGATGATTTTTTTTCTTTTTTTCAAAATTACTTCTTTCTCTTTCCTCTCATCATTCTTGCTCCATCTTTCCTTAAGCATACATAAATTATGAGAGCATTATTTCCTTTTATATCCTTTACATCCCTTTTTTAAAGCCATACACATACAATATATGCATGTATGTTGCATACACACACACAACACACACACATATTGTAAGTGTTTTAAATTGCTGGAATATTGCATTTATTAAAAGCAAAATTGAAATGCGGAATACAACTATTGAAAGGGGATTGGGAAGGGTCTCTACAAAATAACAAAAAGCTGAAGAAGAAGCAAATAAAAAGAAACGAAGAGATCATTATCCGTTGAATGAATACTTGTTGTAGCCCGGGTTATAACAGTGATTATTTTCTTTATCAACACTTTACAAGCAATTTTTTATGTTGTTGCTGATGACGTGGCTGCTGAGTTGTAAATCTCTTTTGATGTCAACACTTTAAACAACAACTGATTGTTCTTCTTCTTATTTTGTTTGTTGCTATTGTTGTTATTGCAAATACAACACAATAAAATGTATAAAATTACCTTGAACATTTTCTAGACTTAAATCTTACCACCAGCAATCATTCTCATTCCCCACAACATTGTAGTTCTTTTTGTTGATTACTATGACTTAGAACGAAGGATTTACAGGTGTGGCTGGGATTAAATACTCTTGGAAACAACGGATTTAATGTTATATTCAAACACAAACATCATTAAAGTTCTTTCACATTCAAACTTGTGGTGTTATGGCAACTATTAGGTCTTGAATGAATATGAAATTTTAATTTAAAATTTTCAACAACAATAACAATAATAGATCAAAAGTTACTTCTCGAAGTTACCAGAAAATAAAGGAAGAGCAAAATATAGCGTTGCCAGTCAGTATAAGAAAGGTTATTGTAAAAAGAACAAAAGATAGCTTTGCTAGTCGGTATGAAGAAGGTTATTGTAAAAAGAACAAAATATAGCGTTGCCAGTCGGTATGAAGAAGGTTGTTGTAAAAAGAACAAAAGACAGCGTTGCCAGTCAGTATGAAGAAGGTTGTTGTAAAAAGAACAAAAGATAGCGTTGCCAGTCGATAGACTGAGAATTGTCAGTATTTTATTAAGTTACTGGGGAAAGAGCGGCATATAAACGGCATATAAAACGGGTAATTTATCACTGTAGCAAAAAAAAATTGATAATGTTCACATAAGCACCAGCAGAACGTATATTAATTAACATTTCTCCCTTTCCTTTAATCAGATAAATCTATCGGTTTGCCAAGCGCGTACATAGTAAATCCTTACAAGTTCGATATTCTTTCAAGTTCATTCATCTATATTCGGTATGATATATCTGTAAGTCCATCTCTCCTTTGTTGATCAGGCTTACCATTTATCCATGGCATCATCTTCTTCTTGCTAAATGTTTCTTCCTTTCTACATTCACTACTATCTGCAGCAACATCATACCCGCAATTACCAAGTTTTCATTTGTAGCGACTGTACGGAAGTTAGAAATTATTCTGAAGGTAAATCTCATGTTGGCTGCAGCTACTTCTATCCTATTGGCTTGTGTATTCATGACTTTGGATTATAGGGAGGCTAGATACCTCTATCTAACCACTCACATCAGCAACTGCCTTTTCTCTTTGCTTTGAGTTTAACACATTAGGCACATGTTACAGTACTGTACCTTAGGTGTACCTTGAACGTGAGTCCATTGTCAATCATATCCTCCAAGTACTTAATTGCCTGCTTCGAGTTATGGTAATGAATTTTGGTAAAGTAAGGAGGCGGATCCTAGTGCCTACAAGTAGGATATCAGTATTTTGATCATTATCCAGCTTTTAACTACACCAACAGCAGCATTGCAAGTTTCTACCAACTCATAAAAATGATTTTCTTTTACTATCAGGGCAATATAATAAGCAAATTGAAATAATTCTGCACCTTCAGGGAGCTTAAGTCTTATTATACTAACATACACAGCGTTTCATAGTATTAAGCCTATCATCGAACCTTACGAGACCCTTGCTGTTTTCGGATATAATTTTCTACCGTAGTCCCAGGCATATAAAAGCGTCTTCTATCATTAAACTTTTGCACCCGAACCGTTTTTTTTGTATGGGTATTCAGCTACATACATACATACATACATAATTGGCCATTACAATCCTTCAGTCAGAATTACGGCCTAGTTTCTCACACCACATATGTTGTGTGTGTTTATTTTATTATATTACATGAGCGGCGGGACCTACAGTTTAATGTTGACTTCGAACGACAAAGTTTTTGCCAGAAATCTGCTGAGAAGAAGTCGCCGAAGAAATATTTTTCATATTTTGTTTTTCTTTATATCTGACCGGGGATTCAAACCCTGGCCTTTCGTCTAATAAGTCAACACACTACCTACTAGACTACGGCGACTATGGGCATTCAGCTACCCAGTAGTAATTTTAATAAAAAAGTGTTTCTATATTGCTTATCAATATTATCACTTAGGTTAGGTTAGGTTAGAGTGGTAGCTTTGATACTGTGATCGAAATGATCCATTCAGCCTTCTATCCATTGAGCCTAGTAAAGTGAGCATAGCGGTGGAGCAAGATACCTCATTGACCCAGAATAGGTTAGCGTCTCGAAAGAATTTCTGCACAATGGCCAGCTTGAAAGAGATAAAGTGTATTCCTAAATCGATTGAAGAGGATTCAGGAAGAAGTGCGCCAACTCTGGCGAGCCCATCGGCTCTACAGTTTCCCGGAATGTTACTTAACTGAGCACCAAAAACTTTACTATGATTTTACGTGTTCAGGCTGAGGAAGCTAAGAAGTACCACCATCTGATATATACCGAACTAATCACAAAAAACATCTTATCGTAAATAGTAATGGCGCTTCTCAAGCGCCGTAAAGAATAGAATGGCGCCTCCCAGGCACCGTTCGGGTGCAAAGAGTTAAAATATTCTGCTTAGGTTAAATTATGTCTGTGTTTGTGGACATTGCTCGCTGTCACGGTTAAGCTGATTATTTAGTATCTTCTAACAAATGAAAGGCCTTAGTTTCCCAAATAAGAATGATGAGTTTCAAGCTTTATAGGCAGACTGCATGTCACATGGCACTCATACTGCCATGTCCCAATGTGAACTTAGTACCTAAACTATTTAAAACATCTTGGTGATGTTTTTGCTGCAGCTATGTGGTTCGAAGTATAATTTCTAAACTCCTAACTGCTTGCCTAGTTTGAAATCTTATGCATTGATCTTAAATTCCAAATCGCCGTCTGCCTGGCCTTAGTTTAGGTAAATAAGCCACCCTTTTTCAAAATAATTTCACAAATAGAATCAAATTATGATATGCATTTGGGGACATTAGCCCCCAGCAAAATAAATTTCTTTTAAATTTCTTTCCTATAAAATGAGTTCAAAAAGCAAAGACAGACAATGCCATTATTTCGGTTTATTTTTAAATGCATTCCAATTGCTTGTAATTTTCCTGTGTTTATTTAAAACTTAAATATTTTATGGTTTCTTAAAAGCATTTTATTGAACTGCTTAGTCTTCTTCTTATTCGTTTCATGCCTCTTTATCTATCCTGGGGCTTGTTGAAACATTAGTGGACAATAAAATTAAAAAAAAAGAAAAATAAACAATTTTCTCAAAGTTTAATACATTCTCATTCTCTCTCTCTCTCTCTCTCTCTCTTTCTCTACTCTCTTTTCTCTACTCACCTCTTTCTCTCTCCTGTTTCCCTTTATCTCCCGTGTCGTTCTTGTTCTGTCATTTATTTATAAAATTCTAAAATAGCACTTAAAAGACCACAAAACCAAAATAACAAATAACACTAGACAACAAGAAACAATAACAAAACAACAGCAAACAAAACAAACACCAATACCACTACTACCACTACCATCACAATAATAATCAAAGATAGAAGAAGAAGAAAGAGAAAGACATAAAAAATATTGAAGTTTCTGTGTCGAAACACATGATCGGACAACATAAATCCAAAAGCCATTCCACTTCATACCGGTCGGCTGGTCATGTCTTGTAGTCAT
The DNA here is from genome assembly GCA_005959815.1 of Sarcophaga bullata. Classification (NCBI taxonomy): domain Eukaryota; kingdom Metazoa; phylum Arthropoda; class Insecta; order Diptera; family Sarcophagidae; genus Sarcophaga; species Sarcophaga bullata. The sequence goes on along the minus strand of QOCX01000624.1, from coordinate 18,082 downwards.
CATGTTTGGCATGCCATGTATAAAGTGAGGGAGTTTGAGCAAATGTTTGTGGTGAAATAAGTTGACAGCAGCAATGATTACAAATAAATGAAATATCTGTGTCAAGACATCAAACACCAAATACAACGTAACCCAAAGGGAGAATACAACCATAAGAGAGTCAGAGTTGTAAAGTAAATAAAACTTAAATTTAACAGAGAAACACATGCAATTTGGACATTTCCGGTCGTTTGCTTATTATAAATTCCTTTTTCCATGCCCTACTTCAGGCAATAATATTTTGTTTTTCGAGAGTAATTCACTTTTTATTGATTTTAATTGACATAAAATTTACAAATTACGTCTAGACGACCCTATTTTTGGTTATGCGTAATAAACTAGACAAAGCACCTAGAGGCAATTGAATCCACAACCCGCACCCTGACAGACCAGCATTATGACTACGGCGCAAAGGAAGACGTAAATTCTTACATCAACTAAGTCCATTAAGCCGTGTGCTTTTTGAGGAAGATGTGGATATCAATTGACTTACAATACATGCTTTAACCCTTTACTCCCGAACGGCGCCTGAGAGGCGACACTGTATTCTTTACTTTAACTCGATCGGCGCCTATGTTTTCTGTGATTGGTTCGGTATATATCAGATGGTGGGTACTTCTTAGCGCCCTCAGTCTGAATACGTAAAATCGTAGTAAAATTTTTGGTGCTCAATTAAGTAACATTCCGGGAAACTGTAGGCAGACGAGCTCGCCAGGGCTAGCGCACCTCTTCCGGAATCCTCTTCAATCAATTTAGGAATGAACTTTACCTCTTGCAAGCTGGCCGTTGCGCAGAAATTCTTTCGAGATGCCAACCTATTCTGGGTCAATGAGGTGTCTTGCTCCACCGCTAGGCTCACTTAACTAGGCTCAATGGATAGAAGGCACACCAACCAGTTACTTGAATTTGGTCGTAGCATCATCTCGATCACAGTGTTCATGTGAGATTTTGGTATCAAAACTACCACTCTAACCTAACCTTATCTAACTTAAGTGAAAATACTGATAAGCAAAATCGAAACAATTTTTTATTAAAATTACTGTCGGGTAACTGAATACCCCTACTAAAAACTGGTTCAGGTGCAAAGGGTTAAGGTTACATACAGGTGCGAAACTTGAAGATCTTACAAATGCTTAATCAAGACATTTGATTTCATTGCTAGATGACACTCTTACCAGTCGAGATCTAAATTTCCATCAGGCCGACCAACTCTTTGAACCTTATACTACTCATAGCTAATCGCCCTACTCTTAGCTAATTCGTCTGAAAATCTTTTACACAAGACATCGCTGATACCGGAATAGCGAGAGCCACATTCATAAACATGATATTTTTAATCCCCATTAACTTAATGTCCTGTCCGATATATACCCAACAAAAGCACACGCCGGCTACAAACTCCTGGTTACTACAAACTTTCCATGGTCCGAGCCTATGTAATAACAGCTTCACAACAAAGTCTGAAGGTAGTGAAACATGACGTGATAAGTATTAATTGTATTGAGCTCATGTGTAAAGCGCTCTGTCACAAACTCTCCATTACTACTATAACTCACTTCTCTTCAGCTGACTGACTTTGGTATTCAACACAGGCTGGCACCTCAATTAGTAAAACTCTCGGTTACTAATCACAGACTCTCTTCTCTTGACTGATTTACTATGATATGCAATACTGACTGGCAGTCTATTTTATACTCCTTTTTATGTGTGGATACCTCATGGTTTTCCAAGAAATCGGTTGTATTGGACTTTGGTTATTGTTGCTTACGGTAATTCTTACATTTTTGTTTGTGTAGTATAAGTTTTACCGTATGACATGTGTATTTTGTTCTTGTGTGCTTGTCTTGTTGCTTCTTTATTTGTGTAGTTTGTTGTTGTATGCGTAAATGTTTAATTAACATATAGATGTAAGAATACATGTCAGCCTTAAATCTTGATCTGCTGGAGTTTACTATTCGAAAAGGAAGTCCAGCACAATTCAATGAATTTTATGAGAGTAACAAACTTGGTCTATAATAACTTCTTGTTATTCTTTGAGTGTAGAACACAAAAGATAATTTGAATGTTAGATGAGCGAACTCGTATCAATGTAAACATTTGCAATTTACAATTGAAGAGAACAAAATAGAAATTTTATAACTTTTAATAATTTTATAGTTAAACAAAAAATAAAAAAAATAATAATTTTACAACAAAAAATATTTTATGAAATAAAATTGAAAAGAGGAAAAAAGAATTGAAAATTACCTGTCTTGTACACTGAACATTGCGACTCAATATGGTGCCGGCTTCATTGTTGACACGACAACGATTACATTGTTTATGCAATCACTGCGATAATATTGAGCCAGAAAGGGCGGGAAATATAAAGTGCCATTGCCGAGCAATTTTTTCTAAAATGAACAACAAAAACAAAAAGAATCAGGAAATGTTTTTATTTAATTTTTAAATTTTTTTTCCATTTTTTTATTTTATTTTTTAAATAAATTCATTAAAGGTTGCAATGAACTTTGATTCATAAATTTATAGAAATTTTTAATAAAATAACACTTAGGGATAATATTATTAATATAGGTTGTCCATGTAATGATATCAAAATCACTGGTCTAGTATGGTTATCATGATGCGAATATGAATCGTTTAACAACCGAACGATTTGTGCAAATAGCTAAAACTCACTACAAAAGTGTCACTTTTAGGTTATTAAGAGTGATTATGGTCACTATCGATCTACTTATGTAGGGAATTGACAGGATTATAAGTAAATTTGAAGAGACTAGAAAGGTTACAGTTGATGGTCAGGCCAGTGGTCGCTCCAGTGCTTGGACCGCTAGCCATTTTACAACGTTGTTGACTTACTTACTTACTTAATTGGCCATAACAACCCGATTAACGGATTTCGGCCTGCCGACAACACATCCTTCAGGCGCCTCTGCTTATGCGCGCCTACGCCAGTTGGTCACACCAATCGATGACAGGGCTTCCTCGATTTGGTTTTCCAACGGATACAAGGTCGTCCTCTTCGCCGACTTCCGCAGATCCCCGCATCAAATACCCGTCTCGCCGGAGCATCCTCCTCCATTCGAACGACGCGGACGAGCCAGCGCAGCCACTGGATATTAATACGCTGCACAACGTCCATGTCGTTGAGGAGCTCATACAGCTCACTGTTGTATCGGATGCGGAAATCTCCGCCAACTCGCACTGGACCGAAGATCTTACGTAAGGAATTTTATCTCGAATACTCTCAAGGCTGCTGCATCGGTTCTTAATAAGGTCCATGCCTCTGCGCCATAAAGAAGCACGGGTAGGATGAGCGTCTTGTAGAGTATTAGTTTTGTCGCACGAGAGAGGTCTCTGTTACTCAATTGCCTATTGGACCATAGTAGCACGTGTTGGCAAGAGTGATCTTGCGCTTGATCTCCAGACTGACATATTTTTGGTGGTAACGGCAGAGCCAAGATAGATGAATTCCTTGACTACATCAAAAGTACAGTTATCGGCCGTAATCTAAGAATCAGTACGCCGCACTTCTCAACAACGTTGTTGATGTGCTGATTTTATGTTAGAGTAACAGGCTTTCAATGATTGAACCTAGAAGTGATTGTGAAAAGCCATTGTATTTAGAAAAGTGTAATATTTAATGCATAACAAATGGCCCTGGAGGTGCATTGAGCAGAAGATATTTCAAAACATATCTTAAAGGAGTTTTTACCGTCAATTCACAGAGGTATGCCTTTTTTGCCTACAATTGTACACTATGAACTGGACAATATGTAGTTCAACAGATGGTGCTTGCTAGCCCCACACTTTCTGGCTATATACACGAGAAGTTTCTAACATTTTACGTAATTTCAAGATTTACATTACATACACACAATATTAGATATTACAATCCTTCAGTCAGGATTACAACTCAGCTTTTAACACCCATTTATGTTGTGTGTGTGAAGTTGGGAACTTCAGTTTAAAGTTGACTCCGAGCGATAAAATTTTTGAAGAAACTTTTTACCACAAATCTTTTGAGGAGTCAATCGCCAAAAAAATTTTTTTAAAATTCCGTTTTGTTGCAGATGCCTGTCCAGGGGCACAGTACCTACTAGACTACGGAGACCATATTTCAAAATTTAGCTACGTTAATTGGCCATCAAGATCATGGAAAATTGGCGAAGACTATCTCAAAAGAATCGAGTTCTGCAATCAATCCTGACACTCTAGGTTAAATGTCAGTGGAAATTGTACGCGATAGAAAAGTCGGAACCAAATTTTACTTTTACTGTGTGTGTGTGTTTCTTTTTTTCACTTAACTTTGCAACTAAAAATTGGATAACCCGCTTACCGTAGTGTAATGCATATTTGATTTTATTTTCCATGACTTATTTTTTTTTTGCGGACTATAAAAGAAGATGATGATTTTGATAGTATGAATTCACTCGTTATAATTTGTATTACTAGACAAGATCTATTTTAAGAAGTTACTTTTAAGTACGTTATTTATTAACGATATCTGCATTTTATCATCATCATCATCATCATCATCATTCATCTACAAAAGTACCAACATTCAGCATTAAGTTTCTTTGCTTCTGTTGTATGTTTAAATAGATTTTTACGTATCACTACACTGTACGTAGGCAGTATTATAAGTTAGTTTTGAAAAAAATTATTTGTAAAAATTCTGTGGTCGCAAACAAGAGCAGCCTAAGTCGATGTAGGTCAATTTGAGTTATGAATTCTATTAAGAAAGCTTTATATTGTTACGCTTTTACCTTTTAAAACCGTTTGTAATATGAGCTCGTAGATTGCAAATAAAAATAAAAATTAATTTGTGTTCAGTTTTAATAAAATTATTTATTTATCGCACAGTTTTGTGTGCCACTGTTCACAGTTGGTTCTAACAACAACAATTGCTTTATTTGTTATTCCTTTGTTTATGCCCTTTGCGATAAACAATAACAATTACGACACAATTGTTCTGTAGATCTTTGCATCGGAGATCTTCAAGCCATGATTTCTTTCTTCACACGCACAGCTTCTGCACGCAAGACTGACTGAACTTCCGCTCCGACTACTCCTTACCTTGCCTTTCCTTTTATATAGCGACGTAAACAGTCTGATGAATGTTCTCGTAGGCAAAGGTTCTGGTCTTCGCTTTCTTGAGAATTATTTGAATGTAAACATGTTGTTTACATTCATGCATGCTTACATGTTTGTTGTTTGTGTATTTTGTTTACGTTTGTCCTTTCAGTGTTGTTGTTGCTTGTTGTTTGCTTGTTTATCCCTCTTTCGTATTAGTGATGTTGTTGCTATATTTTTGTNGCGTTGTTGTTGCTTGTTGTTTACTTGTTTATTCTTCTTTCGTAATAGCGATGTTGTCGCTATATTTTTGTTTATTTGTTAATCATGCAAACAAGTCCGTTGTTTTTGTTTTTGTAGCTTTTGTTTAACATTTTAATGTTAAACGNATTGTAGTGTTAAACGATGTTACACCATTTCCATTTTCATAACAAATACTCATTATTTCGAAGCTAACAATTTATGAAGCAGTTTCGCCTATACTTCTATGGCCGTTATCCGTTTTTCCGAGAAATAAAGATACACAGACTTCAAGTAGCATTAAAAATTCAGAATTCTGTTACAGTAGTGTTGTTTTTAGCCTGCCATAGTTTTATTAGCATGACAAATGTCGTGCTTTTTCAATTCGTCCTAGAATACTCCTTTGATCGAAAGAAGACTTTCCAAATATGTAATGCAACTGGTAATATATCAGGAAGATTTAACTCATAGTGAGTCAGTTTCGTTGATATTGATCTTAAAGCATGCTTTTAGTGTGTCCTGATTCGATTGCATGCAAGGATGACTAGTACGAGAGAAAAGCAATGTCACCGGCAAATTCAAGGTCCCAAAGGCAGCCAAGTATGTGGGTAGAGCCGTAAAGAACCTCCTATACGAGACCCAGCAGAGTGTTTTACAGCCCCGGTGAGAGAAAAGAAAGTACGAAAAAACTATATAACGGTACATTTCTTTAGAGCAAATGATATTCAAGATTATTACAAAACGTAGAAGATTAAAGGTTTCACGCAATTAGTCTTGATAAAAAGATATTTTTCAAATTTCCCAGGAAGTTTGTAGGTCAGTAATGATCGACGTATAATCAACAATAATTTTTACAATGATAAGAATTGTGTTATATCCTACCAAAGAATCTAATGTTTTTTTTATGTGTGATAATGTTTAATAACATTAAGATCAAATATTCAAAAAAATTTTTACGTTTCATGCGCTTATTTAGACTCAAAAGGCAGAATATGAATGTCTTAGACCAATAATATAAAGCGATAAAGTAGGGAATATGTGTATGTGTGTGTGTAACAGATAGTGAATTGATATACTTGTAATAAATACATTAAACATATTCAGTTTATTCATAGTCTTACAATCTCCTCTCTTTCCCTAGGATAAATAAGAAATTATAGAACTGAGGTTGAGAGTCAGATGAAGTGAGATGTGTCATATAATCAAATTAATTCTTTCTCATATATTCATTCTCTAGATATTATTTATAGTTAATATTCTATACAGTTCCTATTTGCTATCCTGGTATACATAATCTTGATCATTTCTGATATCTTATGAATTACTGATAGTGTGGGCATACACATATTCTATTCATATTATTCATTTATTGTTTATTCTTATCTATTATATCCTATTTTCCTTTCATACTCTAGGTTATTTTATTCTTTTACTGATATAGATATTACAACAGTAATATATCGAATAAAATATTCTTTAATTAACATAATATAGTTTTATTAATCGGTATTTATTTTACTATTTTCTTGAGTTACATATACTACTTAATATTTTCTATTTTATCTAATTACAGTACTGCCGTGTATATTATCAAATAGTTAATTGATTAATTTATTTCTCTCATTTCCTTTTCTGTTT
>QOCX01000623.1:68370-103468 GCA_005959815.1 Sarcophaga bullata | reverse complement strand
ATCATAAGAAGACCTCCCAATTAGCATTTTTCTCTTTCAAAATTTCAAAAATTCCTTTATTTTCTGGCAATTTTTTTTTTCCTGGTAAATTCGATTACATGATCAAATATGGAACGATTTTTTCTTTTTTCTTTGTTCTCTGTTGACTTAAGCGGATTAATTTATTTTGTAATGTTGAACATTTATTCTCTGGTTTTTGCAAATTTACAAACATTTACAAAAGATAGAAAAAAAACTTGGGTTTCTTTTCTTAATCCTTGAAATCCTTAAGCCTCATTATTACTATTATTCCGCAAAAAAAAATGCAACAAAAGTGCAAAAAAATTTCTTCATTTTCATTTTCATTTTGTTTTTAATCTTAAGCATTCCATTATGGATTGACAATAGTTGACCAAATCGGTTATTATTGTAAGGAATCTATTGTTGTTGTCACAAAAATATTTGCCTTTTTTTGAGGCATTTTCAATTGCTGACTCTATCTCTCTCTCTCTTTCTATCTTTACAAATCGTTCAACTGTGTTACTGAGCTCTGTAAGAACTGAGAGAGTGAGTATCAATAGGTCACACTATTGTTTGTCAAGATCAGCGTGATATTCTTTATTGTGATACATTGTTGCCATTGTTTGCAGCTACTTAGTGCCACAATGTATGCTGATTATCGTAACAGTTTCTTGTTGTTTGTTTTGGTTATGCTTAGGGGTAGCAACTTTACATTTCTATTTCAGAAAATTATTTTCTTTGAAATTAATTTTTTTTTTTAAATCTGATTTGAAGAATTACTTTTGTTTTGAACCCCAGGATAGTTTTTCTGGAAAAGAACATCCAAAGAGTGTAAGCAAAAAAAAAAAAAAATTAAAATCTTTAATAGATTCGAAATCTTTATGCTGTCATCTTTGCATAAAGTTAAGTGGGCTTGTCTACAAATCTAAACAATTCAGTATCAATTTCAGAGGAAAACGAAGAAGCTTTCGTCAGCGTTTTCTAATTTAAAAATATCTCTTCTTGCCACCTTAACAGTAAACATCATTAGAAATCTCTTTTAGGAACACATGTTGAGAAGAAGTACAACTGAATACAAAGTTCCTCAAGCATGCATCCAATTCACAGGCAACGTTGTTTCTGTGTAAGGAGAGATGAACAATAAAGTAGTGGTAGATCTACAAACACAAACAAACGCAGAAAGTTAAAGAGACTTCAATCCACTCTAACAACCCATTGGACCTTGGCTGCCGTAGAGTGTAATATCAAAAGCGGAAAACAGAAAGTTGAAGCAAAAGGGATTCTCATCCCAACACCTAATAAATGTTCATATTTCTAAGCATATGCTATTATTAGCTGCATAGCTGCTGCAACTTAATGAAATTGAAACAAAATAGGGAAATTATAAGTTAAAGAAGATGCAGAAATTTACGCATTATCTTTACAACGAATAACTTCTCTTGTTTTGCGGTCATTTCTAAGTGACTGTATTCGCGTATTTACTCAACGGACCGCTATGCGTGCTCAAGTAAGCTTTTCGTTATCAGACGCTACTACTCCGACCATTCACGTATTTAAGCAGGCAGTGTGTTGACTTATAAGAAGTGAGGCCACGGTTTAAACCCCATGTCAGACATCTACAACAAAACAAAATTTGAAATATTAAGAAATATTTCAACGGTGATTTCCCCTCAGCAGAATAACTCTGAGTAAAAAAAAATTCCATGAATAGTGTCTCAGAAATCCGTAGTTCGGGATCGACTTTAAACTATAGATCCCGCCACTCGCGTATAAAATTAACACACACAACTAAAGTGTTGTGAGAAGCTATGTCGTAATCCTTACTAAATTGTTGTATTGGCCACTTGGTGCTTGCAAAACAAACTTCAACTACTTGCTCTCTTCTAGTAATATACTCACAACGGGTTTATCCCTAGCTTACAGTTTTAAATGACATGCTGAACTTGCTTCATTGCTAACTGTGTTTGTAGTAGTTATTGCGTCTGTATTAATGGTTCTTGGACAGTAAGTTCTGAATTATTTTGAATTTTTTGAAAATTAAGTTCACAGTACATGTACCTTGAATCTAATTTCTTTTGTCGCTACTTTTTAAAGCGAGACAGATGTTGTGTTTTATAAGAACTTAGCCAATCTTCGATGTTAGAAATCGAATATCCATTAACTATACTCCTTGTATTTTATACGATATTCCAACAAATTGTTATAAAACGTGAGCTTTTGGTTCTTTTCCTTATTTATCGTCTTGTTATCTGTGTTTATCGAATTTATTACCATTTTAAAACTAAATTAAGTCTGTAAAAAATTTAATTTTTGAATTTCCTACAAAAAAAAAATAATAATAATAATTGAACGAATGAATGAAATATGCAAGTAAATTTTTTATCTTCTATTAGACTTGATTTGAAAAGAAAAAAACGCAATTGCCAAGAGCTGAAAACACTTTTTAAAAAATATTATTTTTCGTAATGAAACTGAAAAGCAGCATGTAAATCCCAAAGAAAAAAAAGATTTATAAACCTTAACAGCTCTGCTAAATGCTCCATAGCTTAAAGCGATCAACATAAACTAGATTTTTAAGCTACTGAAAATATTAATCTGCTGGTGCTATTGCTCTTGCTGCTAATGCTCCTTCAATACGATGACCACTCTATTCAAAGAGTTAGTTACAGGCATATGGAGCATTTATCTTGTATGTGGGGAATGTTATTGAAAAGATAGAAAAATTTGCTGAGAGAAAAAACAACAAAAAACACAAAATTTTTCTGTTCAAATTATTTATTACGTTTGCTACCCATTGAAACAGTCTTAAAATGCTAAACCATAAAGCTACTGGTATTCGTTTGAATATGAAAGGAAAGTTAAATAAACCCCCTTCTTTTATTTTTTTTTTTTTTTTTGTATGCAAAAATATGTATTGTTTTTCCCCTATTCCAATGAGTATGTATGTATGTGTATGCATTCTATTACAAAATAAAATAAGTTCACATTCACTTCATCAGAATACAAGTATTATGGTTACGGTTTGCAAATATAAAAATAAAAAGAATTTAAAAAAAAATAGAAGGAAAAAAAGAAAAACATTCAAAGAAAAACCACATCAGTAGCAAACGACAGTAGCCACTTACGTTTTGAGGTTAACCCACTTGTGTTTCTGTTTCATTTAATTTTTAAATTCATTTGGATGGATGGCAATAACCACCGTTTACTTTCCAAGCAGCAGCAGGAGCAGCAGCAGCAGCAACAACGACCAAGTAATATGAATTTAAAATGGTTTTGAGTTTAATTTTCAACTGCCAACTGTTCAACAACAACAATAAAAGGCAGAAGTGCATGAATGAAAACAAGAAATCCACATTAAATTGGTAGAGTTTTTCTGTATGCAAAACAAAATAAAACGTTAAATTGTACAAAGAAGACATACGGAGCCAGCCATATGAATTAAAAGTCATTTGGCGCATTATTTTTTTTTTTTATTTTTATTTTTTTGCTTCTACTTCTTTAAGGAGAGTGTATGACGCCTGGCCTTTCAGTGAACACTGCGGGATATAAAATGCCCACAACATAACGCCGTCATTCACACATGTTTAAACGACCGAGCGACCGACCAACCAACCAATAACGACCACAAGCCATTCTCACATATTAATATCTTAGAGTGAATATTGAAGTGTATCGTCCAATTGTCTAAATGAAGGAAACAAATCGTAAATGATTATAAATGCGTTTTGGATTTTTCCCAATTCATTTGGCTGGAGGAGAGGAAGCGCATTTAAAAGCACTATAAGTCAATAACTACATACACCGATGATGAGTAGAACGGCTAAATTAACATACAATACCTATAAAATCTAAATATAGACAATATATTAATGGATTTCACAGATATATCCTTCCGCCGTGCAGGCTTTTCTCGTCTTCTTCGTCTACATAGGACTTTTTCATCAAATATGCCCTTCTTATTATAAATCGAACAAAATTCGATCAAATTTAAAACGGTGCGTTAGTCAAACCTATTGGACCAGGGATTTCAAAACAGTTTTCGTTACGATGGGGAAACTTTTGGGACCGGCCAATAGAAGCTTACTTTTTCTATATGATCAAAAAAGTGCTCTTTATACATCGGTAAAAATCTGATAATTAATAGAATATTGGGAGAAACTGACCTAGTAAGCTATATAGCTTTGGTATCAAGGATTTCAAAACAGTTTTTGTTACTTTCGGACAGTACTTAGGACAGGAGATATCGGTGACGAAGCTAATATAGCCGCTGAAGCTAATATTTTTATCATCGACCAAGAAAAATACAAATCATCGATCAAAAAAATTTAAGTTATAGACCAAAAAAGGCAAGTTATCGACCAAAAAGGCAAGTTATCGACCAAAAAAGCCAAGTTATCGACCAGAAAAGTGCAAGTTATTGACCAAAAAATACATATCAGCGACAAAAAAATGTATGTCATTGACCAAAAAAATGCAAGTCATTGCTCAAAAAGTCACTGCAAAAAAATGTAAGCCATTAACAAAAACTGCAAGTCATCGCCCAAAAGAACGCAGGCCACCGACAGTTTTGCCTCCTTTACATAGAGAATTTTTTGTGCTCACTTAAAGAAAACAATTAGCTTCGACTTCAAGCAACAAGCAACAAGCTAAACCGTAAGAAAACCAATTTTCGAATCCTTGAGACTGTAGCTATCTAGCCCTTTAGGTCCATTTCTTTCCGAACAGAAAAAATTCACTGAATCGATTGTTCGTTAAATCGAAAACCCACTGTAGATACAAATCAACTGAAGAGACTTTTCAAGAACTTTCGAGAGAAAGATATTCCTCCTGCCCCTGAGTTATATTTATAAAAATGGACATTCGTCTTACAGAAACAGAGGAATTAGCTTAGTATTCCTCTCTGTACTAAGAATCTACTCTGAAGATTTTATATGTATTATGTGCAGATAAGATAATTTGAATGAATTGTTAATTCCGGCCTTAATAGAGGCATAAGTGTATTTGCAAATAAAACATGAAAACAAGCAGAAAATTATTGAAAGGAAAAGAAGACGATTTTATGGCGATTTGCATGTTTGTATGAAACGACGACGACTCTTTGAAAATCACAGCAATTTATCAACGCGTTCTATAACGCCAAATGAGTAAATGAATGAATAACCGTATAGCTGAAGAAGATCATAGACAGAGAGAGAGAGAGAGAGAGAGAGAGAGAAACCGAAAGCAGCACGTACATGTGTCTGTTTTCAGTTTTCAGAATTGAATTTGCATTTCCAATTATAAAGCCATGCCACACTAACTAACGATGATCATATAGGGAACCATAACTCATAAGGCAAATAAATGAAGAAACAAAACATATGCAATGCTGAGCACGATTTAATAAGATTTTATTTTTACGCTTAAGTTATATGCGTACACGGACGAAATGTACGAATGTTTTTGTGATTTTGTGAAAAACAGTCGTCAATAATTCATGTGAACAGTTTGGTTTGGTTTGGTTTGGTTTGGTTTGGTTTTGCATTAAAACGTTGGTGGGTTGTCTCGAGAGGTTGGCCAAGTTAACAACATTTGGTTATAAGAATGAACTGCTTAAGCTGCCGTTTTTGGCTACTGTTTTTTTACTGGTTGGCTTCGATTTATTTATGGTATGCTGATGATATGGTATGGTCGGAGTATGTTGAATTTAATTTCGATTTGGAAATCATGTGAATTATAATACGGCGTACAATATTAATCCGAAATGGTCAAATGAAATGCCTATTAATTAATAATTTTATACGATATTTTGACAATTTTATTAAAAAATTTGAAATTTTTATGAAAAAAAAAATGAAAAAAAAAAATGAAAAAATGAACAAAATTTGATCTTTTGATTTTCATTTGGAATAAGAAAATAAGAGAATGAGAAATTTGTTTTTTTATTTGCATCCATAATTTATCATCATCATTGCTTATCTGCTTATTTAAATCTATTGTTTTAAGGCAAATTTATGTCAACTCATGGCAAGCGTTGTAATCAATTGCTTTTCAAAATCAGAAATTTATGGTGAAACCCCGGCTCAGTGTATAAGTGAGTGAGTGAGTGAGTGAATGATTTGTATGATTAATGGCCTAATTGACATGCTATCTAAGACTTTAATCTTTAATCAAACTACCTACCATTGCCATTGGATAGACGCATTTGAAGCAGAAAATTTTGTCTTAAATATTCAATTGAGTACGTATGTATGTATCTGAAAAATCAACAAATTTTTTATAATCAATTTAAACGTGTGTGTGTGTGTGTGTGTGTGTGTGTGTGCGTTTATATGTTGCCAAAGGCTAAAAAGCAATTATGGATGTTGTGATTAAAATAATCAACGAAATGAAAGAAAATTTGCGTAAAGCTTGGGGTTGATTAAAATTGATTTTATTAATTTGTTTAAACAAAATTTCAATACAATATAAAAAAAACATATAAACAAACAAATAAATATTAAATTTGTTTATTATTTATTATGTTTGTTTTTTATTATTTTTTTTTTCAATAAATTTTGATTTATTTACCATTAAAATATTTGATTGAAGCTATCAAGCAAAAATTTATATTCAATTACATTTTTTATAATAAATTTGCATACGCAAAAACGTCAATTATATACCAATTTTTTATTAATTTTTTTATAAAAATATGAAAATATAAAAATAAAAAATATTATTTTATTTTAATTTTATCGAATTAAAATAACATTAAACATTAATTAAAATTTTTTATTTTTCAGGTAAGTTTCAAATCAAGCACAAATAATCGTTTAAGTAAGTCAAAAATATTATTACAGCCTCATTATTTGAGAACATTTTGTTTTAAGAAAAATTCAGATTTATTTGAGTGTTTTATCAAAGTCAAATGAGTTTTAGAAATTTAAATATCATGCTCATATTGCTCCATCTTTGCTAGTACTACTCTAGTTTTCCAATGAATTAAATTTCTAATAGAAATTATTCTTTACAAGACATTCACGCGGTATAGGCATACGTTTAATGCTACCATCTCCCTTACTAGCTAGTAGGTGGTAAGTTGGCTTATTAGACATAAGGAAACCATCAGACATCTCCCACAAAACGAAATGTAAAAAAAAATTGTCCGCCAACTTCCTCTTAGCAGATTTCTGACAAAAACTCTGAGAATAAATAAAATTCCCATGAAAAGTTTCTCAAAAATCTGTCATTCGGAATTGATATTAAACTGTTGTTCTAACAAACTGTATAACCTGCGTACCCTGTTCCCAGGTTTTTGCTTTGTGAGATGCAATGACTTAACAAAAATTTAGTTTGCCTCCAAATCAATCGTATCTACTTGTCGTTATTGTCCTTTATGTTAAGCACAATTTTTCAAACATTCCTCAGCGCTCCACTTGAAAGGTTATGGTTCTATCAGCAGCGTGGAAGCTTATTCCTACCCCCCCCCCTCTTTTTCACAATCTCATCTCTCTTGCGTGATCTGAGGTTTAGCAAATGATGATCGTTTCTCCTTTGTCTAAGTGATTTAACTTGGCCAGACAGTTTCATACTTTTCTCGAGGTAATCCTCGTATGATGCCGACTTGACTTGTGTTCCTGTTTAATTAAACTGGCATCGTAGACGTAAAATAGATAGAAGAAGATCGAAGATAGCTCACTTACTTCTGTCTATCTATAAGTATGATCATCCATAGAGGTTACTGTTGCTGTCAAGGAGAGGAGTTGCCAGCCACTCATTTATTAGGTCACGATCTGAATCTTTTGTCAAACTTGTCACCAATTATCCTAATGATAGAATCTACCTTTTGGTTCTCTTTTCGGTGGCTTCTTCTACTTCCTTTCGTAGCTTAGGATTTCTGCACAAAAACCTCAGAACAAATAAAAATTCAATGAAATTTTTTTTAAATCTGTCGTTCGGAATCGACTCTAATCTGTTCCGCTACTCATGTATAAAATTAGCACACACAACATATGTGGTGTGAGGAGCCCTGATTTAGTTCATATTATTGCTTAAACAAATTAAAATTGTATGCGGCAACGATCTATAGGTTAATTATTTATCATGGGCAAGTTTTTCCTGCCAAAAGGCTCGAGGTAAAGCTAAGCATGTTTGACTATGAGATTTCTTTGGCAGTATTACCAGGTTTTTTTCCACTGTTCTGCTTATATCGCGTATAAAATTATAATAATTATTTTGGATGGTAAAAGGTGGGCCCACAATTGGTTTTGAAGTTTATTAAGTACACTCGTGTAATGTGTCAAACCGTGACGGAGCAAATTTTGTATTTGAAATAAAAAATGTGCCGTGAAAAGCACTTTATACAAGAGGTGGGCATGATGGATATTTAAACTTATTGATTTCAATTTAAAAATATTGAAATTTCCTCCAAAATTTTTTAAAATTCTAAAATCATGATGAAATAGAAATTTTATTTCTGTGAGGTCTGAAACTGATTTTTTATGATTTCTCCTAACTTCTTTTAACTTAATACAATAGCGGATGCTTGCCTACATATACAGTGAGCGTCAAAAGAAACTGTACACTATGCAAAAAAATTCTAATAATTACCAAACTCAACTTTAACCATTTAAGGAGAGTGCCTGAAACAAATTTGACAATATTTCGAAATTTTTATATAAAAATAACGGTAATTTATTATTTTATATTTTTTAATGTACAGTTTGTTTTGACGAACACTGTATTTCTGAACAGATAAATAGGCTTTAAATTAAAACTGAAGCAAGCAAAAATATATTTGAAGTTCAGAGTTTCTAAAACGAATGTTTTCTTAAAATTTTTTCCCCCAATTGTTGTATGGCATTGTATTGCTTACTTTATACTTTTTTGTAATTCTTAATACAATTAAAATGGTATAATTAGTGCTTAATGTGTGTTGTATAATTTCAAGATTATTTAAAACTTTTTCTTCAACTTAAAAAAAAACTAAACAAGAAAAGCAGGCCGTTTTAATGCTTTCCTAGAGTAGATTTTCTTAAGAACTATTCTTTCATTCTCAAAGAAGTCATGCAATCATTGTTAATCTGCACAAACTTTTCTCATTGCACGTCAGAATTGTGAAAAAAAAATTCTGATTTTAAATTGTAGCACTTTGTATAGTTAAAAATAAAGAAAAAGTAACATTTAGTTGGAGAAACACAATGAAGCTACAATACTCATAACATAACATGTTGGAAGAGAATAAATACAACGATTAATAATTTCTTTCCACTCTAAACAAGTGAATTAATGCGATTTTAAGCAAATAAACGGGGCGAAGTAATTAAATTAAAAAAAGAAAAAAATTATTTATTATGCTGATCAAGGTCGACTAAAATCTACCCTAAAACGAATTTGTAGAAATGTTTGCATATGATGTGGTCTTCTAAAGGCTTTTCGAGGTCATTCTAGAATGAAAACAGAATGAAAAAAAAAATGTTTTTCTCTAAAAACTCAAACAAATTACAACGCCATGATCGAGCACATCATCTGAAGCCAGTTACGCTTTATTGCTTAAAGCATTTTATTTCTGTTGTTGCTGTTGTAACACTGTTGCAATATCCATCTTATTTGTTGCATTATTCATAAAACGACGACAATGAAGCCAAAAGTGCAAGGCTGTTTCCAATACAACTTCCAACACACAAAAAAAAAATATGGCAGAGACGTGAGTACCAAACATTTAGGCATTCAGTTAGACAGTCAGTCAGTCAGTCAGTCAGTCAGTCATTCGAGGCTTAGCACTGTACGTATTGAAATGCGGTTTACCTACAAACTCGTCATCATCTGAAATTGCCTTTAAGGCGCCATAATCAAAATGTTTAAACAAAAGCTTAAGCGTTAAGCGTTTTTTATAAGCCGGCATTTTTTTCTTCTTTTTATTCTTTTCTATACATTTTATTCCTTTTTTTATTTGATTCTTTTGCTCGTTTTTATTCTGCCAAACAATGAATGTGTTGTTAACGATTTTTCATGCATTCAATCAGAGTTTCCTATGCTCGCAGTGGTATTGGTCGTAGAAACATTTTTTAAAAATTTATAGTGTTGTTAAGATGAGTGGGTTTATGGGTAGTTGAGTTTGTTTTTCAGTTAGGTGGCAAGAATATTGTTTAATAAAGGTGTCATAGACAACTAAATACTTGCAAGTTTTTTAAAACCACCTTAATTCAGTTAAGAAGAAGGAAGCTAATCAACGTTAACAAACTAGAGCAAAGCCAACCTACTAAATTCCTTTTGTACACGTTTATTCTTTTGTTCAATTCATATTCAACAGATTATTCGTTATTATTTAATATGACGAGTGAAGCAAATTCACTTCAATTATTATTCAAAATAATTGTACAACTTTGCAATCTATTCTACTAGGACTATAGAAATAGCATCCTACACAGTTGGAGGGTATTATAAAATGGCAATATTCACTATCCTTCAATGGCTACCCACGCAAGCAACTATGCGTGCAGCTAGGAAACGAAATATTAATGGAAAATGAAAGCATAAAAGCTAGGTTCACTTCTATTTGAATTCCCCAGTTAGATACATGATTTCTACTTTCGATCCAGTAAGGAATTATAGGAAAGGTACTGCTAATAATACTGATTTCAACCTCCCAGAAAGCGTACTCTAAATATTTACTGCCCCATTAAAATCATGCAATAACATCGAATGTGGCACCGTATCACATCAATTGAATCTCCAGATTCAATTGCTCCTTCCACCCTTTAGTCTGGATTACTTCATAGGTTCTTATACCACCCATGGGTGGGCGTTAATTTTATTCATGAGTGGCGAGAACTACAGTTTATTGTTGACAAATTTTGCAGATTTATTCTCAAAGCCTTGAAGTCGCCGTAGTCTAGTAGGTAGTGTGTTGGTTTATTAGACGAAAGGCCAGGGTTCGTATCCCCGGTCAGACATCAAAAACGAAATATGAAAAAATATTTCTTCGGCGGCTTCCTCTCAGCAGATTTCTGCAAAAACTCTGAGAGTAAATAAAAATTGCCATGAAAAGTTTCTCAAAAATCTGTCGTTCGGAGTCGCCTTTAAACTGTAGGTTCTGCCACTAATGTATAAAATTAACACACACAACAAAAGTGGTGAGAGAAGCTAGGCCGTAATCCTGACTGAAGGGTTGTAATGGCCAATTATGTATATATGTTGAATGTATGTACTCTTAAAGTTATTGCCAGAAGACCGCTGTGAAGAAGTAGCCAAAGAAATATTTTTTCAAATTTGGTAGTTGAAACACTTGCTCGCTTCGAATAATCCAACACACTGCTTACTGGATTAGGCGAAACCACTCAATTATTGTAGTATATACAGTTTGAAGCACAGCATCTTTATAAATTTAGTATTGAGGTATACTTAAGAGCGGTCTACAAGTATTTAGGTAAGGTTAGGTGCTAGAACGTGTACTTGTCATTGGGACAAGTACAATGCTCAGAGGTCAAAATGACTCATTGTAATTCGCTTTATAGAAGAGAGATAAAAGCAGAAGAGGTAGGAAAGGGAAGATATAAGATAAAAGAGATGGACCACATACACACAAGAGAGCGTAACTGCAAGCTTGATGCCCAGCACTACTCAGCCAGTGCAACCTATTTACATGCGAACCTATAGCCCTTATGTCGGCTCTTGGCATAGAGTCCAGTCTTTTGAATTAACCCCTGCCTAGGGTCCATAACCTCAACCTGCTAAGGGCTGGACATTTGCAGAGGAGGTGTTCGATAGTAGATCCTTGCACGCCGATCTCTATACACTCTAAGATTGTATTATTTTAGAATGCTTTAAAGCTATGCCAGTACAATAAGATAGATAGCGAAATTTTTTTATTTACAATATTTATCTCTCTTTATTCTATTTTTTTATATTTTTTTTTATTTTTATATTCAAAGTCCTTCAGAAAATAAATTTCTTGTTTAATGGTTTGTTAGCAAAAATTTCAAGAACCGTAAAAACGGTCAAATTCCTTAACATCTCTCGTATTTATCGCTCTCGAAGAAAAACAAAAAAAAAAAAAAAGAATAAAATGGAACGCTTTCTTTACGGCCTTTTCTTTTCTTTTCTCGTTTCATTCTTTTTCATTTTGTTCCTTCTTTTAAGATTTTAAATTTTTTTTTTTGGCATGTAAACACAGTCGTCATGGCTCAGAACGATTATTGTTGGCATTAAGAAATGTTCAGTGTAAACGATTCGAGTGTTGGCTGTAAATTTAGAGAATAATACGATGATGATAATAATGCCAGTTTGCCAGTTTGCCAGTTTGCCAAAAGATTTAATTTTTCTGATATCTGAGTTTCATTATGTGGCATTGAGGCCTGTTTGAGGTGCTGGTATGGTATGATGGGGTTAGCTAGTGGTGGCGATGATAATGATGTTGGCGTTGGTATGAGATGATGACGTTGATGAAGCATAACAAATAGGCGATTATCATCTCAATGCAATGCAAAATGCTCGATACAAAATACATATTTGCTAAGAAAAATACAATCAAAACACAACAACACAAAGGCCATACAGCTACAGAATATAAAAATTGATTGATTTACTCTTTTGCCACTATATATAGTATAGTATCGTCGCTTTCTATGCTCATGTTTAGCGCGTTCATGCAACACCCCAGTGCCACAACATTTCGTCATTCTGGTGAAACAAGTTTTACGTTGAATTTCATGTTTTCGTTTGAAGTTTTTTTCATTTTTTTTTTCTTTTTCACTTTTTTTAAGCTTAAAAAATCATTGGTTTTTGATTCTCAAACTATGTGTGTCGGCTTGATTAGTTGGATGGTTGGCTGGCCGATCGACTCAATCAATTCATTAATTTTGTTGCCGTTCACAGAATGGAAATCTGTGTTAAATGTTGCTTTTTAATTAAACATGAGCCTTCTGCGTTTGAAAAAAAAAACGAAATTTTGATCACATGATTTCTATTCTATTTTCTTGCTTGATTTTTTAATACTGGCGGTTTAATATAAAACAACAACAAAAAATTCGATACCAATAGTAACATTAGAGATTATCCTATGTGCCCAAACTGTATATATTCAGATATTGTTTGAACCAGTACAGGTTAGCACGTATTAACCGTGTAAACAAGCAAGCCAAAGAATATAAAATGAACACCAAACAAAAAAAAAACTGTGAATTTACGATCCAAATTCATAATAAAACTCTATGAAATACGATCAATCTACCTCTGACTTCTAATGATGTTGTTGTATTTGTTTGTTGAATTTGGCCTAAAGTATTTGCATTTAAAATGTTGCAAAATTGTTTACGATTCCTTTGTTTAAAATCTTATAAACATTGTTGATGTATTTTGACGTTTTTATAACTTGTTTGTGAAGGGTTTCAAAGCAACGTTCTTAATGGCTAAAGGTGTTACAAAGGATGAACGGATGGAAAAATAAAAGGATTGCCAAAATTCTTTGGAATGTAAATTCTTTTGCGAGAATTTTGGCCATCCTTATATTGTTTCCTGTGTTGTTCCTTTGTAACATCTCAACTGTCGATGAAAACTCAAGTCGTGGTACGAGGGCTTCAGAATTTTTTTGAATCGAACCAGGTTTTTATAAAAAAAAAACATTTCTTTTATAGTTTGAGCTCTGTAGTGTACATTCTGTCTAACGATTTTGCAATTTTTTATTCTTCAAGGTTTGCTCAATGACTTCAACGTTGGAGTGAAATTACTTTCCCGAAATACTTCTTTTTAAAAAATGGTTACACAAGGCTAAATCCGTAGGATAAGGTAGATGTGGGACCTGTTCGTGGCTGTTTTTATTTTCCAAAAAGCTGGTTCAGAAAAGTTCATTCTTTCGCTATTGCTTGGTGTGCTGCGGTTTTGAAGATTGTCAAGGTAGTGACATTGCACTACCAAAAATTAGTAATCGACCGTATCTTGGTCCTCTTAAATGCCGTTTTTAAACCACATTTTTACAGCACTTTGTTGGCATAACAATGAAGAATATTGTTGTGATGTGGTCACATGGTCTCGTTTGTATAAGCAAACATGGCACTTACCTTTCTGAAAGCTTTCATATACACAAGTGATTATTCACTATGGATTCTAATCAGCTACCCAACACCGTGTTGCTAATGTTTTTTTCAATTGTTTTGAGTGTTGAAACTACCAACCTTCATTTACTATCAATATTGATCATGCAGAGAGTTCCCTATCTAGTTAGCACAGCAACAGACTTTTTTCTACTTCTGTACGACAGACACATAACCAGACGTTTGTCTGAAATAGCTTGTCTTACAGAAACAGGCCATAAGCTTGCTAACTGCAGAGATAACTCAATTTTGTTGGCGTTTTTTCGTACAAAACAGACATTCATCTGAAATCCTTTGCTTAACAAATACAGAGGATTGGCCTTCTTCTGTAAGGCAAAGCACACAAACAGACGTTCGTCTGCTTCTGTAACATTAATAATACAAAAACAGACGTTTGCTTGAAATTGCTTGTCTTACAGAAACAGGCCATTAGCCTGTTAACTGCAGAGGGAACTTAATTTTGTTTGTATTTTCCATACAAATGGATGTTCATCTGAAATTGTATGTCTAACGGACACAGGGGATTAGCCTTGGTTTGAATATTGATTACGAGAAAGTCTGCTTTAGTAGATGTCTACGGCTTCCACATAAGGAATCATTTCCCATCGTTTAGTGTATAAAAACTCCAACTGGGCTCACAGAAAAGTAAGTGAAATGATAATGAGCACAGCAAATGCAACTTCTCTTATTGATTTCTCAAATCATATGCTAGGCCCTCTCGATTGGTTGTCAAACAAAATACTGTTTACCAACCAAGGCATGCAACATATAGCAGTCAGTCTATATAGAGAAATATTTTTCCTTCTGTTACTTAGACTCGACTTTTTTCAAAACTGTCTTAAATTAGTACTTCAAACTGTTAAAATGAAACCTGGAAAGCCTTCTTTTCATTAATGTGGCAATCCTTGGTCAATTGAGAAACGAAAGCCAGACAATGGCAACAAAAAAGAGAAACGAAACGAAACGAAACGAAATGTTTATGCATGTTGATGATAAGTTGCATGTTGCAAATATGACACTAAGCGCCAGCTTGTAAATTTCTTAAGTTTATTGTTTAGTATACTTATGCCGTTGCCGATACCGATACCCTGGACGGACCAAGGATAATAAAAGCCACTTAATTTGTTTCTTCTTTTTTCAATTTTTTTTTATTGAAGTTGAACTTTTTTTCATTATTTTTAAGAAATAACTCATAAACAGATTTCAAAATAAAATTAAAAAAAAAAACAATATTTTCACACAAATGTTGCATTTACGTAAAGGAGAGTAAAATTTTTTCAAAGAAATGGCCATAATATGAATGAAAAAAAAAAATAAAAATAATGAAGTAAAACGCAATAAACCAACAACAGAATGTAGAATGTGGTGTCAAACAAATTTGTCATGTCAACATGTTGTCAATGGGTACCGACCGAACCTGACAGTTGATATACAGCCATGGGGATCAAAGTTTATTCAAATATTTGCTTCATTGTGTATTTAAACTTAAACTTGAGACAATGAATGAATGAATGAATAGCGTAGTGTAGAGGAATAAAAGAATGAATGAATTAACGAAGCCGAAAGCAAAACAAAAATTGAAAAACCTAAGTATTTCACTGCATAAAATGAAAATCGTTTATAATTTTTTCTATTTCTGGCTTTTATTTCTAAAAAAAAAAAAAAGAAAAAAATTATTTTTTGTTGTGTTTTTCCTTCTTTTTTTAAATTTTATTTTGTGGAACGAAATTTTTCATGCCGCAATTGCAATGCAATTCCATTTGAAGTACGAGTATATTGCACACAACATTTACGTTTATACGACTCTATTACAGGCTGATATTTGTACTTTTAACGTGTCTGTGGTGAAAATTTGTCGCAAAACAGTATTTCGTTTTAAATTTTTTTTAATTTTTTTTTTTTTTTTTTGGATTCGAGAAAGGAAAAGTGGGCGTTACAGCATTTTGTGATGGTATTTTTCCTTTTTCTTTTCATTTTTTTTTTTTTTTTTTTATTTCATTTCGTATCATTGCATTCAAATTGAAAATGTTTTCACGTTTTCCTTTCTATTCTAAATTTAGGGGAAAAATGGTTATTTTGCATACGTTTTTTAGTTTTTTTTTTAGTTTAAGACAGAGATGAGATAATGCGGAAATTTTTAGTTTCCAAATACCGAATAAAAAGAAAAAAATTTATTTAAATTTATTCATGTTTTCTATAGAAATTTTGCTGCTTCTTTGTACTTGAGGTTATTTTTCTATGTTCGTAAAAAGAATGGAAAAAAAAATTATATTTTTTGATGTAAAAAATCTACAACAACAAAAATAAAATTAATTTGTAAACGCCCATTTCTTTACATTTATTCTTTATTTCTGTAATATTGCCAAGCTTTTTTGGCTGGTAAAATATATTCTGTGGTGGTATGAAATTTGGAGGAAACGTACATGTTCAATCATGAAATGAGTTTTTGGTAAATACGCGATTTACCAAAATCACACACATGGATCACAAATTGTCCGTAGTCCAAAAAAAATTCGATCAAAAAGTCTTGAACAGTAAACTACGTTATAAAACTCCCAATCCCAAGAAATTATAGAAGAAAAATTTAAAGTTTTAATGGGGAATTGGATCACCACAATAATAATACTAAGGTTAGAATAATCTAAACCCACGGGTTCTACCGACTTCGGCTGCCCGACACCATATTGCTATTTTTTTAATCATTTCGACTTTAATTTTGTTTGTGTTTTCAAATAGACGTTCATCTAAAATCGTTTGTCTTACAGACACAAAGCATTAGCCATGGTGTGAATATTAATTACGAGTAAATCTGCTATAAGTTGTTGCATATAAGATGTCTATGGCTTCCATATTTTTTTCTTTCACTTTCAATCGGCTTTCTCCAAACACCATATCATGAATCTTTTTTCTATTGTTTCGGGTGTGAGAACTCCAACTGGACGTATAGAAAAATTAGAAATCCTTCTACATTCTGTAGCCAAACAGCAGTTTCTTACTTACTTTCATCGTTTCTCGCAGCTCCTACTTAAGCAGACGAAATATTTTTCAAATTAATCGAGTATTTTAAAGCACAATTGTTTTCCGATTACTGGTACCATAGTGTGTACCATAAGCATGTTAAAAAATTTTAGGCTGACTAATCTAATCTAGAATCCTATCTAGAACTCAATCGAAAAAAGTTTTTCTTGCTTCAGCATGTTGTATGTTAGAAAGGCTAAATATCCGTCCAACGTTATTCTGTGTCCAAAGCTGAAGTCTTTCATACTTCGTAACAATTGTAATCGCCGGTATAAGCCTGTCTGAAGTACTACCAGAACAAAAAAAATTGGTGAAAGGATAAATAAGTGAAAATGCTTCAATCCACACACTTAGGCTTTAAACCACTGACAATTCTATGTTAAATAATGGGTATTCGACTAGGCTTGCCCGGCGTTTGAATCGTGCGAAAAATAGCTTTTGTGGCATTACTTAAAGTATCAATAAAAGGATGATTCTACACTAATTCTTGGAAGATGAATGAGACTTCACTGGCTCGAATACGATATCAAGCGCTCTTATTCCCTCATAGGTTAGAGAAGATGTGGGCAAATGGCAGTAAGCAGAGTTACATCTTTCAATTTAACCAACGAGTTTTTCGTGGTTCGACAACTTCAAATGCATGATACTACGAGGTATGCTTTATTACGAACACTCGCCAGACACATTGGATATTTTCTTTAAAGCAGCATATCTCTTATTCAAGTCGCATTAGTCTAGTAGGTAGTGTGTGCGCTATTAGGCGAAAGGCCACGGTTTAAATCCGCGGTCAGATATCAAAAACGAAATATGAAAAAAATAGTTCTTCGGCGACTTCCTCTCAGCAGATTTCTGCCAGAAACTCTGAGAGAAATTGAAATTACCATGAAAAGTTTCTCAAAAATCTGTCGTTTGAAGTCGAATTGAAACTGTAGGTCTCATGTATAAAATTAACACACACAACATAAGTGGTGAGAGAAGCTAGGCCGTATTCCTGACTGAAGGGTTGTAATTGCCAATTATTATTTATGTACCTCTTATTCGAATGGCGTTTTCCAACGAGAATAAGACAGTGACAGAGATACCCTCTTCTTCACTTTTATTTTCTCAACTGTAGGAGTAGCTATAATATCCAACGCCTGAGCTTTGTGTATATGCCTTGTAAGACAATCGATTAAAATCGTTTTAATTACTTCTAACTGAAGGATTTGTATGTTTTTGCTGTCATGAAGAGATTCTATTTGTTTGGACAAGAATTTGAAATAAATAAAGCCCTAAATTCTTATGACGTCTTAAAATACTTTTAAGCGTGATGTTAAGAGAGCAGCTGTAGAGTAACAAATAATCGTATTTGATCGTCTATAACTTTTGAAATTGCAAATATTTTTATAATTCGTTTATGTTTTAGATTTTTATGTTCGGTTTCTGAAAAATGTTTCACTTTGTTGTGGATTTTTTCCAGTTGTAGACTTTAAACACTCTCAACGATGAGTTTTTGTGTAATTTTTTTGTTGTTGTTTTGTGTCTTCATAATTTGAATGCAATTTAATTTTCAACACAGAAATAAAATCAAAAAAACAACCAAAATTTAATAGCTTCTCCAAAAAATATGAAAGCAGAAAAAAAACAGAACCAACTGCAACAATAAAACAACAACAACAATATTAACACAAAAAAAGGGAACCAAAAATGATTATCGTTCGAATTACAGATAATTGTGATAATCATACCCAACAAATGCCTGATATACCTGAAATAAAATAATAATAATAATAATAATAATAATGATAACAACAAATGCTAACCAATAACAATAACAAGAATTTATAATATTATTTCATAATTTATAAAAACACAAAAATTTTTGTGGATACTCTTTGAGGACAAAATAAAAAAATTTTAAATTCCGTTATAGAATGTCGATTTTGTTTTTTAAATAAAAACGGAAGTAAACTTTACACCATGCAATCATAAATGGTTTATTTATTAAAAATCATAAAAAATTGTAAAAGAAAAAAAAAATATGTCAGGCTAGAATCGTTAACAGCTTCACTCTCTCTCTCACTTCACTCTTTTACGATTATTTTACGCCATGTGCGGAAAAATGCCAAGCATTTCTTGTCGTATTGTTTCAGAATTTTGCATTTATTTTTTTGTTGCAATGGCAAAAGCAATGAAAACATTTAACAATAAAACACTAACATTAAATGATTTACACTAAAACTCATTTACGCCATTTACTGTCTTGATTTATTATAGTTTGGCACCGAACCGCAAATGCACTGTGTGTTACACTTTTTGTGCACTCGGAGCGTGTGGGGAACGATTTAAACAAGACAAGACAGCATAGTTTGTAAAAATATTTATTAAAGAAAATACTGTGATGATTATTAAAGAATAATAACCCAGTAAACATTTAAAATTCATTTTAAAAAGAATTTAATTTGAATTGCACACATGCACTTTGCAGAGGAAGATCAAACTTTTAGTAACTTTTGAAGAATTCTGCTGACAAAATAAATTAAAATGTGAATCCATATGATTGAACGCCAAAAAAGGCCTTATAGACTTAAGTCCTATATCTTAATCCTTGACAAATTGGCTAAATTCTCAAGCAGCATATGTTATCGATACGTTTGAAGAAATCTTTGAACAACAAACAGTCAGACATGACTTTCATTACTATTATCCCGAGGTGTACATCTATAATTTGTCATTATTACCCTTTAGCCAGGATTACAACCTACATTCTCACAACACTTATGTAGTGTGTGTTAATTTTAATGCATGAGTGGTGGGACTTACAGTTTAAGTTCGATTAAAACGACAGATTTTTAAGAAACTTTTCATGGCAATTTTATTTACTTTCAGAATTTTTACCAGAAATCTACTAAGGGGCAGTCGCTGACAAAATATTTTTCAGATTTCGTTATGTTGGAGATGTCTGACCTGGGGCTTAAAACGTGGCCAGAAAATAACTTACCAGAAATCTATTGAGAGGCAGTCGCCGACAAAATATTTTTCAGATTTCGTTATGTTGGAGGGCTTAAACCGTGGCCTCACGTCTAATAAGCCAAAAAAACTATCTACTAGACTATGAGAGTTACGTTTAGTGGTGATCTTTATTTGCCTCATTGTTCTACTCTAATTTTATTTACATAGCAAAGGGAATACGTCTTGTAGTGTGCTTAGAATTACTTCTGAAACTCTTTTATTTTGTAAGTGAACAATCATTTGAGTACTATTACGCTCTTCCAGTTTCTTTATTCCAAGCACAGCGCATTCATCCTCCTTTAGTTAGTTCTCCAGAAAATAGTAAAGTAAGTAGAAAACATGAAGGTTTAGATTTAAAAACTGCACTATTAAAGCTGGACTTTATAACGATAGAATACGTTCAGGAACTTATGAAAAGTCATGCTGTAGTTCTAGTTGCTGTTCTTTGGCTGTGTGAGTTTCTGATTGATTGACTATGTCGCTGTAGTTTAGTAGCTCCCATCCCATCATATCATTTCTAACATTTCAAGCTGATTGGTTTGCTGGTTTATTATTATTCCCCACTATTATTAATAAATTTTTTCTCTCCTTTCTTTTTCTTTTAAACACATTTCATGATGCAGTACTCTTGTATTTATTTGTTATACGCTGCAATCACACATGCTAAAACTGTCGTCGTCGTCGTTTGTTTTTCCTCATCATCATAACGTTTGTGTCAACGCATCATCAAAATGTTGAATGTTTCGAAATGAAAATAAAAATCAAGATTTTTTTTTTGCAGTTCCTCTAGCCGGGACGGCTTTGGGTTGTTGTCACATAAAAACAATAAATTTTTTCTCTTCATTTTTTTTTTATTAGCGGTTGTAAAACGCTTGCAATGAAAAACTTCAAATCGAAAAAAAAAACGAAAGAAAACAAAACAAACGAAGACGAACAAGTTGTTATGCTAAGCAATAAATGAAGTCGTTAAAAAATTTAAAATTTTTTTTTTCTGTTTTTGTTGTTGTGGAAAATGAAAACAAAAATTTCAATTTGAAAATGTTAATGACGATGCTCTTGTTAATTTGTTTTATGAAAAATATTGTAATAAAATAAAACACTGCGAACAGGAACTCACACCAAGCAAGCAAGATCTGTTTGTCTGACTGACAACCTAACGACTGACTAGTGCCAGTCGGTAATTCCCTCTTTTTTCCATTTTTTTAATGGTTTTAGGGTACAATTCCTTTTTTTTTTTTTTTGCTGTAGGACGGTTGTGATGAAATGCGTTTAAACAGTAGTGGCTTGTATGGTGTTCCAATTGAAAGGATGTTTGATGGCATGCTAAATTGACAAATGCATGCAAAGCACTTTGGCTCCATTAAATACTCTTTTCAGTATATTTTATTATTTCTTTTTTTGCAAGTAAACATATTTAAAACTGTTGTGTTTCTTTTTTTTTTTTTTTTTTTTTGTAAAATATTTCGTTTTTAATATTTTATTGCGTGTTGTGGTAAATTTTACTGCCAAGTTTTTTCCTCCTTTTTTTTTGTGTTTTTGTTGTTGTTTTTGGTTGTTGGTAAATAAGTCATACTTTAAACAAGTAAAAGTGATACATTTAAGCAATTCAACACATCAAGTACAGTGCATAGCAAAAGAAAATTCCCAATGAAAAAAAAATATAAAAAATATACCAAAAAAAAAGCGATTTTACAGTTAAAAAAGAATAGGAAATTATTGTTTGTAAATTAAAATTCAATCGGCACTAGACGCATATTATTTTCTGACATAAATTTGCATCATGTTAAGGACATAAAACTACACAAATAAATCACTTTCATTAGTTACCAGCCTGTTGACGTGATACCTAAAACCTCATTCTCTCAATTCAATGCCGAGGAAGTCTGTCGAGTGGTACTGTAATGAAATTTCTGAACACATTCTTTTTAAATCATTGAAAGCCATATCATACTCCACTAAAACTATACCACAATCTTGTGTTCTGCCCCATCTTCTTCTGCAGATGTTCTCATATGACAAAACCAAAAATCTTCTTGCATAATCCCAACCCATAAACCAAACCAGCTAGAACAGAAACGATATTCTCAAGATCTAGTTTCCTTGATGCCTGTATCGTATTTTAAAATTGTCCACCACTTTTAAGTAAATTTACGTATATCCTCCAGTTTTTATTGACAGTATCCCCAAAGTCATATCTTTACAGAAGATTGAAGTAACTTTCCCCAAATAGCCGATAACATTATTTAGGAAGCTGAATTCACCAAACCTTTCAGGATACGTTTTCCTTGTATTGCAAAGAGAAATTATCAACAAAGGAGAATATCTCGTTACCTTTTTCAACAATGCTGTGCTTTTACTCATGCCGTATAGGAAAATTATTGTTTACCGCACTACCAACTAGGCTAGTGAGGCACCCATGCATCCTCTCAAAAGTATATATCTTCTCAAAGCATTTCCATTTCAAAATGTTTGACTTCATTGCAGACAATTTCGTACTGTCTTACTCCCTAGAGTATCATACGTCTTTAGGTCGTCAACTTGCCGACCTTTAAGAATGTCACATTAGAGCTTTTCTAGTGATATTATCACGTTTATACCTGGTAGTATAGTCGTCGCACTTCTATTTTTTACCATTAAATGGTCTTTACAACTCTTTAGCTAGGATTACGACCTAGCTTCTCAAACCATTTATATTATGTGTGTTAATTTTATACATAAGCGACGAGACCTATAATTTCAAGTCAGCTCCAAACGACAGATTTTTGAGAAACTTTTCATGGTAATTTTTGTTTACTTCCAGAGTTTTTGCCAGACATGTGCTGAGAGGAAGTCGCCTACAGAAATATTTTTTCGTATTTCATTTAATTGGAGATGTGGTTTGAACCTTAGCTTCACGTCTAGGAAGCCACCACACTACCAACTAGACTACGGCGACTGGATTACTCGTAGTTTAAATGACAAAGATTCGTATTTCTGATAGTGTGGTGCCAGTACTTGATGATGCCGTGCAATAGAGTAGAATTCACTTACGTGTTGAATATTTTATGTTTGATTCGTCGAATAGTTTTTGACTACCTTCTCACTTTGTTGAGTCTCCTATTTATGTCTGTTATTGTGTCCCCTCCTTTTACTGTCACTAGTGGCACGATACTGTTTTTGTTTTTTGCCATTGCTTTAGTTTTCCTGATATTTATCTCAAATCAAACATTACTTGCTAATCTATTCAGATTTTCCAATTTTACTGAGCTATTATACTATTTATATAGCAGTCAGTTCAGGACAAGAATAAGGTAATAAAGATCGGAATAAAGATTCCACGATAGAAAATCTTACACTGGAATTCATTAAATAAAATACGCTTCAGTCTAACTATTTTAATTTGTGGTTGTTTACGTTAAAGGAAAACTTGCTAGGAATTGTTTTAAAAATTTAAACGCAATATCAGCAGCTATTAACCCATGACCAATATGTTTTAATTACCTAAACCACTGTAAAAAAAAATTACAACGAGAGGTGTCATAAAAACACTCAGTTTTTAATTCAATTTAAAAGCAATTCAATTACAATTACAGTCTTTATAAATGAAATTTAGAATTGATTATGCAACTATCTGTAGTTTAAGTTTAAATTTCTTTTTTTTTTTTTACTGGCAGTATTGATGGCGTCAGAACTTTTTAATTTTCTAACATCATTTAACAACGTTCGCTTAGTACGCTTTGAACAAAAGTTCAGCATGATTTAAATACTTCCTCGAAAGTAATAGATTTACAACAATAACAAAAAAAAAACGTTGTTATCATTATTAATTATTTTGTTTATAATTGTTGTAAATGCTATTAAAATCTCAGCTTACTTACTTACTTACAACTATCGATTTGATATGTTTTTCTAATGATTTAATTGCATTAACGAAATAACCTTTTCACCATTCCTTAATTAATCAATTAAGCTTTTAAAATGAAATGAAAATTTCATTTCTTTATCAAACAGTTTTTTTCCTATTTTCCTCTGCACTTTCCCTCTGTACTGCAAAGTTCAAAACAAAAAAAAAAAACAACAAAAAAAAATCCAAATTAATGAGCTCATCAGCCTAATTACTTGTACTTGAATAAATTCTCTGTGCCTGTTGTGTTATTGCCATTATAAATTAAGGCCCTTTTGTTAACATCTTTGTCTACCATTTCTCCACACACTTTTAGCCAGTTGCCTTCAGTTGTCTGTTTGGTACTGTGTCGCGTTTCAAACTAATTTCGTTTGACATTAAACAATACAAGGTGGCAACTGTCGACTACGACATTCAAGTCAAGGTATTTGTTACTGGGGAGCAGGGGTTCACCCCTTGTTCAAATCGATTCAATTTGTTGAAAAATATATATTGTGTGTTGAAATTAAGCCAGCTTTGTTTGTAATCAAATGTTGTTGTTGCCACGTTCAAATTCAAATTTCAGTTTGTTGTTCGTTGTTGGTTGTTGGTTGTTGGCTGTGTGTTCGTTTTAAATTTCCAGCCATAATCACTAAGTAATTTAAACCATCAACTTTGTCTCTGTGTTATGGAAATATTGTGTGAATGCGAATTTGTTTTTTTTTTTTTTCTCTTTTCTTCTCATATTTGTTTTGCCATTCTCTGTGGCATTGGTTGTGGCATGTGGATTGTGCGGGCTTAATTATGACTTGTTGTATGTTAATGAATACAAAAAAAAATTTGTTGTTGTTTTTTATTATTATTATTTTTTTTTTTTTATTAACTCATATATTTACAGTTAATATTGTGTACAGACAGATTAATTTATGATTTCATTAAAATTGTTGTAAAAAGCAAGTCAAATGGAGTTTGTAATTTATACGTACAATATCGAAAATGTTTTGAGTATGTACCCTACAAACAGTAGTCATATGCCATATTAAACAAGATTAAGATGCTATTAATAACAGCCATGTTATTGGTGGAAAACTTTGTATGTCTTTAGGCTAGAGGTTAGAAAATAAAAAAAATCCAATTAATTTCGAATATTAAAGCCTTGATTGAGAAAATATTTATCCACGGAATATTTTCATTTCTATAAACAAAGCAACAAACTTATAACTTTTTGAAGTTTCTTACTTCAAATGCCACGGTGTTGCCATGTCTCCCAAAAAAACATGCATTGGTGGGTTTAAGCAGCATGGCTTTATCCTTTTCGCAGATATTTGGCATAAACTCTACGAATAAATAAAATTGTCATAAAAATTTTCTTAAAAAAGTCTGTCGTTCGGATGTCCCACCACTTATGAATAAAATTAACACACACAACATTAGTGGTGTGAGAAGCTAGGTTATAATGCTGACTGAAGGTTAGTAATGACCAATTATGTATGTACGGTGGTAATCTAGTAGGTAGTGTACTGGTCAAACACCAGTTCGAACATCTCCATTTGGACACACACAACATTAGTGGCATGAGAAGCTAGGTTATAATCCTGACTGAAGGGTAGTAATGACCAATTATGTATGTATGTAAGGTGGTAGTCTAGTAGGTGGTGTACTGGTCAAACACCAGCTCGAACATCCTCCTCTCAGCAGATTTCTGGCCACTGCCATAAAATATATTTTAAAAAAGATCTCTCGCGGCGGCGACCATTACTCTTTATTTTTATAATGAACAAAAAAATTACATTTTTAGCGCCACATTATTCATTTACGGCTCTAGAGTAGCACTTCTAAGCATTGAACTCTACTTCATGATCGAGGAAATCATTCAATAGCTCTGACAATCTGTCCTAGGACAAAATTTTTAATAAAGCCTGTTGCCACAATATTTTATTCAAATTTGTGTACAAATTCGATTGTGATAAATGAAGGAAATTCATGCATGTAGACAACATTTGAAAATATTTTCATAAATTAATAATGAAAGGAAGGGGAAGTACGAATATGTGTGTTAGCAGTATCAACATGCCTGTGAATTAATTTATAAAAAATTTTCTATTTTCTAAGAAGTGAATTATTTTCCAAGCAACTGTTAAATTCTCTGCATTATTGTTTTTTTATATTAAAATGGCCATTATAATGCGTAATATTTTGTTTTTTTCAATTAACTTTTAAAAAAATTTTCTGTCAAATCATTCACGGCAATTACCAACGACATCAAAGTATATATGAAGCCAAAAAGGCCATGGTCATATAATGTTCAAAGTATTTGAAAAAAAAAACAACAAAAAAAATCGTTAATAAATGCCCATCATACAACAAACATACCAAGTGACGAAGTGAAAATTTCAACAATAAGAAATTTTACAAAATTTTATTTCTTTTGATATTTAATATGCAACGAAATACAAAAAAAAACACAAAAAAAAGAACAAAAGAAATACAATCATTAAACCATAGTGATAATTATAAATATTTAATATATTAATAACAATAAAGAACAATCAAAATATATTATTTTTTTTTTACTAGGGTTAAGGGTACCAAACAGAACCCAAAACTACTCTAAATACTTCCAGCTGAGAGCGGCGCTTATAGGCCAAAGTTTTCATATTATTTTCTTTATTACAGTTTAGGGCGAGTCAGTGGCTTCCAAACTGAAGCAGCTACACTCTTTATTTATTATATTGTATCAGCAGTATTGTTCTCTGTTTAAAATTTTATTATTCATAATTTTTTTTTTTTTTGTTAATAATTTGTATTCAAAATGTTGTTTCATATGCATTTAAAATGATTTTTAATTCTTTTTTTTTTTGTTTCTTTCCTTCAACAAATGTATTCCATTGTGTTAATCACAAAATTAGTAAATGACACGGCGGTTTCTTTTCTTTAAATTATTTTCCGAAAATAAAACTAAAAACCAAATGGTTTCAAACACTGTGTGTAAAGTAGAGAGTAAAGAATGATCATGATCATGATCATCATCGGTGATATTGATGGTGATTATTATCTTCATTATTTTATTTCTTAATTCTTTAGTTTTTTTTTTTTTTTTTTTTTTTTTTTTTTTTTTTTTTGTATGCTGATTAAATACCCACTGCCGCCACTGCCACTACTAGCACCACCGCCGCTGCTCAGGCCAGTCATTCTGTCTCTTAATAAATGGCTAAAAAGTCAGACAGTCAGTAAAAAGAGAAATAGAAAAGATGTTGAAACAAATAAATACAAACAAAAAAAACAAAAAAAAAAAACCAAAAAAAAAAAAAACAAAAAAAACGAAAAACAATGTATAAACGAATGAAGGAAACAATTTTTATAGAAAATGAAAGATGATCATGGGAAAATATTATTTGTTGTTTTGAATAAAATTTTTTATAATTCATTAAAAAAAAAAATATATTTATTCGTTGTTGTTGTTGTGTTGTTGTTGTACATATTGGGGTGTTCTAAAAAATCAAATTTTTATAATTTCTTATCATTACCATACAAAGTGATGCACAGCGTAACAACCAACTAAAAAATTTAGAATCCTTTAAAGCAATAAATTCCCCAAAACTATTACCAATCGCAATAGGCGTTTAAGAAGCACAAGAATACTTAGGAACTATACTTTCGATAGTCAAAAGTTTTATATTGCCAATCTATCTAAGTGAGATCATGACAAGGATGACGAAACATTAGAATACTTTCTATGTCAACGCAATTGTTTGTATGCGTAGAATACTAATGTTTTGCTAATGATATTTTACCGCACATTGGATGAGTATCCAAGAGAACTGGATTGAAATAAATTAAATGAATATGTATGTACGTTCACGGTAAAGATTTCTTGTAAATTCATATGATATTTCTAATCCCGCAACAAACAGGCACGTTGACTTATTAAAAAATAACGAATACATACGTAGTTGGTTATTGCAATCCTTCAGTAACGATTACGATATAACTTCTCACACCATATATGTTGTGTGTGGTAATTTTATACATGAGTGGCGAGATCTAAAGATTTTTAAGATACTTTTCGTGGTAATGTTATTTACCCTCAGAGTTTTTGCCTAAAATCTGCTTCATCGCATTATTTTCTTAGAAGTTTTTGCACAACCGTTTTCACTGCCTTAAATATGAATTTTGTTCATTTTCTTTTGTTGCCATACATACATACTGATCCTACAAAAATCAACGCTACATGGCTTAGCTCTTCATTCCGATAAGATTTTTTTTGAGAAAATTTTCGTGGCAAAATTTTTTTTTTTTACTCTCAGAGTTTTTGCCAGAAATATGCTGAGGGGTAGTTACCGAAGTAGCCTGAAGTTTTGAACTGTCGCCTCAAGTCTACTAAGCCAACACACTGCCTACTAAACTACGGTGACAATGCAATCGTCAAATGAATTGTCATTTATTTAGTCTGTTTTATCAAAACACCATTGACAACTACAGACAATGGCCTGGGTTCGTTGGAATAATGAATACCAACTTCGTTTTGCCTGAATTGGATAATGTGGACGGCAAACGACATGTGTTCTCAACAGGACGGCACTATTTCATGCCAGATTAGGCATTCTGCATGAGAGATTGGAGGACATGATCATCTCGCGTGGAGATGTTGTGAACTGAGGTTTTCTCAAGTTCCATGTATGTGCACAGAATCTCCAAACTATCTACAGCTACAATCCTCAAAGAAACATAATATATTGGCATGTATTATATTAGACTTTAAAAGTATTTTTTGGCTCCAAATAGAATTCGTGGAGTTACAAGTGCTTTAAATCTAGAATTGAATAGAATTTATCATTCTTACCATTTTAAGCTAAGAGAGTGGATCACTAAGCCCTAGTCCTTTAGCAAAATGAACAGCTTTTTTTTATAAAAAAATCTTATTTCATTTTTCTTCTGTAGACTACATTGATGGTCCAATCCAATGGTTCAAACTGAAGAATGCCTTCCCAAAAAAATAGGTTAAAATTGTTGAGGGCATTAAAGTAGGCATTTGTTTGAGGGATCATTTTAGTTAAAACTTTTTTCGCCTAGACTTTGCTACTGCGTTATTCATTCGAGATTAAACTGAAGCAATGAATTATAGCTAGGGAAGGAATCCGTAGCCTAACTATTCCAAAAATTTGAATTCATAACAGTTTTTCGTCAATTCACGCTATAGTCTGCTATAAATGACTGTCAAACACAAACTAATTGATGAAGTTTGTTCAAAATTTATCAATAGCCACTAGATATTTGTCAGTTGACGGGAACAGTGTTTCCATTTGAATAATGTGGTTGGAAATTTTAGAAGTCACTGACTTATATTATTCAACTACAGTTCAAATGCCAAGTTTTTAGCTTCAACTTCTTGAGTCCTATGTTTTGTTTTTAATACAATAACAAAAACATTAAACATTTCTTAAGAGAATATTTTCTTAATTTTCCTTAAACTATTTATTCTATTACATACATAGATACATACATAATACATAATTGG
Source organism: Sarcophaga bullata (assembly GCA_005959815.1). Lineage (NCBI taxonomy): Eukaryota > Metazoa > Arthropoda > Insecta > Diptera > Sarcophagidae > Sarcophaga > Sarcophaga bullata. Next base: position 74,028 of record QOCX01000623.1, on the reverse strand, counting down.
CCATTACAATCCTTCAATCAGGATTACGACCTAGCTTCTCACACCACTTATGTTGTGTGTGTTAATTTTATACATGAGTGGCATGACCTACAGTTTAAAGTCGACTCCGAACGACAGACTTTTGAGAAACTTTTCATGGCAATTTTATTTACTCTCAGGGTTTTTGCCAGAAATCTGCTGAGAGGAAGCCGCCGAAGAAATATTTTTTTTCACATTTCGTTTTTGATGTCTGACCGGGTATGCGAACCCTGGCCTTTCGTCTAATAAGCTAACACACTACCTACTAGACTACGGCGATTACAACACAAATTATATTTACAAGTCTTAATCGATATCAGCTGAATATAAAATCAATCAATTGCAATCAGTTTCCGTCTACTAAAATTAATCTTTACAAATTAACAAATGCATCTTCTCAATTCACAGCAGATGTTTATATTGTTTAAAAACAAAAAGTAAATGTTTCTAGTAAATATTATGAAAATTTATGTTTAAATCGTTAAATGAATAGACATCTAAATGAAGTGAATTTCAAGCTCTTTGAGCTTTAAATGCAAAGCACAGCAAAGCTAGCCAAGCTGGCCAGACATATGTACATACCTACGTATTTAATGTCTATGGTTAAATGTTGTAATAGCGTTTAAGCCATGTTTTTAAACAAACCCCCAGTACAACTTTGAACTTGGCCGCTTCGATTGTTGTTCAAATGATTGATGTGTTATTAATTTTTCTCATTTTCTCTTTTCCCCCCTCTCCAGTTCCTTAGACTCTATAGAAGTATACTACTTAGAGACTTTGTCTATTGAACGGCATTATATTGTGTGTGTGTGTGTGTGTGTGTATTGTTTTCTTTTTTTTTCCATAATTTAAATGAGCCGCTTGTGTATTTTGTATATGGAATCTTTAAGCAGCAGATATTGTGGATACCCCTTTGCCAACTAGTTTAGATCACTTTTTTTTCCAATAAATATTGTAGATTGTATGTACTCGTATGTGTTTATACTGCCACATATATTTTTGCTTTCTAGACTTTTTTCTCCTCTGTTTTTTTTTTATTGTTTGAATTTACGCTTTAAGCTTTTACATGTTTTTCTATCTTTTCCTTTTTTTTTGAGTTTTTTTGCTTAAGCGTAAATATCTTGAAGGCTTTTTACACACGCTTAACTCAACTCAGCTCAACTCAATTTTTTTGTTTAGTTAGAGCTGGTGATTAAATTTTCGATTTTTTTTCTCTCTTTTTTTTTTTCTAAAAAGTTGTTTATTTTTTTTTTTTAAATCACGTTGTTCAATGAATATATTTTTTTTAATATTCCTTTCGTATGCATCAGCTGGCTGTTTAAGTCATTTAATTCATTTACATAACCCGTTGTTGTTGTCGTTGTTATAGTTGTCGCTTACTTTGTTGTGTTTTTTTGTAATAAAAATAAAATCATAGAAATATCTTTTCATATTATTATTAAAGCAACCATATGGTTAAGGAGTTTTAAATCTAGGGTTTTAAAAAAAAATCCCATAAAAAAAATATCCTTTGTAGGTTAGCATTCTAAAGGAAAATTTTTGAGATTTTTTTTTTGCCTCTTTTCGCCTCTTTCCGTTCTTCATAAATTCAGATGTTAATCTGAAATCGTTTGCGGTATAGTGCTTAACTGCAAAACCCTAGTAAAAGTCCATCATCTAATAAATCATTTTATAATTGCAAAGAGTGGGCCATTTAATAGTTTAATTTTGTAATGCAATAAAACAAAAACGTTTTGAAAGTTTCTCAATTCTTCCGGTTAGAAATGGAATATGCTTTCATTCATATGGCTGCCGCAGCTGGCCTCTCAAGGCCTCATTCGATCGGTGCAATTTTCGTGGAATTTTTCGAGTGTATGGGATTGTATCACCGGCAATGCCATCACGAATGTTAGCCTTCAAATGCTCAATTGTCTCTGGTTTGTCGGTATAACATTTTTCTCTAACAGTGGAGAAAAATAGTTTCAAATACCTGCTTCTTTACAGCCAATTGTCATCACCATTTCGACTAATTAAACGACCATCGAACGTTTGACGCCATAAATCGATTGTGGTATGAAATGTGTGACAAGTTGCACCATCCTGTTGAAACCAAACATCGTGCACTTCAATAGCATGAAGAGCGGCTACAAACAAATCGCTTAACATGGTGCGATAGGGGTCTTCATTAACCTTAGTGGTTGCGCCGCCCTCATTTTCAAAGAAATATGAGTAAATAATGCCTCCGCTCCACAAGCCGTACCAAACAGTCATTCGTAGTAGGTTTTCTGTATTACTATTCTATATTCTATTACGTATCCAGCAAGATGAAAATCAGCTTCATCCTTAAAATATTGCTTTCTTTTTCGTAGAATCGGCATCATTGTGTAGATTCTTGTTCGCTTAATAAATTCCAATGTCGTTGCTCAAACGTAAGTCGAGTCATTAAGTTCAGTGAAGATAATATACTGAATCTATGACAGAATAGAATGGCATAAGTATTGCCAGATTCAAAATAACCGACGGTTCAAATTTAAAACGAAAATTTAGTAAAACCCCAATCCTATAATATCCTTCTTTCTGTCCTTAAAAAATCTCGATAAAAAACAAGATTTTCTAATAAATTAGCTCGCACTCATTCTAAATCCTCCTCAGTACTGCCGGTCAGCCTTTCTAATGGTCTCTATCAGACTTCATTATTTGCCTTTTAGAAATATTTAAACCCGGAGAACAAAGAACACACAAAATAAGTCATAATCTTATCATTTACAAGCCAAATTATTATCAAAAAAAAAATCAATTTATGATGGCCAAAAACTACACAGTTTGAGTGCACGATTTTTTTGTTTTTTCTATTATTGTTGAACAGTGTTAAAAGATAAGATACGAAATAGCGTAGAGAAAAGGAAACTACTTCACACCTATATTTTGATAATTTTTATATCCTGTTAACAAGCATAACTGATCCTTTGCTTTCTTATGTAGACAGATTCTATTGTGTTCTCTTGTTTTATGGAGATTTTAAACCAACATTGAGGTTTTTTTTTCAAATTTAAAATCTTGAAATCTTGTCTAAAATCAAAAGAAGAATCAGCAAAAGAAGAAATTGATGAAATTACTTTAAATTTTTTTTTTTTTATTTATTTTTAAGGTTCTTAATTTTAATTTGTAGTTTTTTCTTCTTTTTCTCCATAAAACATGAAATGTTTCCTCTTGATTGCTTTAATAAGGCGCATCAAATCGATTTGTTTTTTTTTTTTTTTTTTTTGTAAATTTATTCTGTTTCGTAGTATTGTATTCTACTGAATTGGAATGAAGAGGTTTTAAGTACCTGAGAAGATAATAAATGCGATTTTGCGTATTTCATTTACAGTTACATAAAATTTGTAACAGAAATCCTGTATTTCAAAAAAAAAAAAAATCGATTTTTAATTATGCTCAACCGTACTCAACGGCAGCTGAATCAATGCGTACATTGCTTCCACGCCACAGTTTAGTCGTACAATGATACTGCAATGACAACGTTCGGCTAGAGTAAGCCTATGCTTGGTCTACATACTGACGTAAAATTCGCCAGTAATGCCGAGTACGTTTGGTCTCCCAACTATTTTTGTAAATTAAACGAACTGGCGACGGCAAGAGTTTTTATAAGTAATGCCGAGTACGTTTGGTCTCCCAACTATTTTTGTAAATTAAACGAACTGGCGACGGCAAGAGTTTTTAATAGCTCCTGAGCTGCCACCAAAATAGTGAAATAATAGAAGTAAATGGTATTAGAAACGTTTGCTGTTATCTTGTATCTACGTATCTTCAGGTCAGGGCAAGTAGGCAATGATTTCCGTATCTAAAATAACAATGACCTCCTCAACGATATGCAGATTATTCAGTCCATTAACGTGCTATCATGACTATCTCTCGGCCATGCCATGGCACCCGAAGTTAAGTGAAAGTGTTAAGGCAGAACAAAAAAATTTCAAACTTTCAGAACTTTATTCCACCGCTTGCTATGTACCATCCTATTGGATATTACGCCACCTTAAGCCACAGGAGATTTATTTCAGTACAAAAAACTCTTCGCGAAATGTGAACATTTTAAAATAATTGCATTTTATTATGAATATTTGTGTGTGAAAGAATTGGGCTTGATTGGCATACGGTTTCAACAGGACATGGTTATGCACCATGCAACACGCGATACAATGAAACAATTGTGTGCTGCGCTTGGTCAGTGTACCCATACGTTTTCAAGCAGTTTAAAGATCGTCAAGATCATTCGATTTGATCGATTTTACTATTTTGAGTGAAGCACTAGTCCGCCACAAATCCAGCCTAGGATTACAGTATTACAGCCGACATTATTCGTGTGATATAACCCGAAATCCAGCGAAAAACGTGCACAAATTGGAGTCCATGGAAGGTCCACCTACGACGCGGTCGCGATTAACATTTATTTGTAATTTTTTTTTTTTGTATTTTCACAACTAAAATGTTTAAAAAATCACCCGTTATATTAAAAGTCATAGCTCTTAATTATTGATCTGCTTACGTAGCTTATGCAAATGTATGCAAATGCAATTTTATTTAGTCTTCCTACATGTCATGCCCACTGTTGTATTGTCCAAAAGGCACGGTATTTCGTTTTTAAGTTCACTATTTAGAAGCGACTTTTTCAGTCTTCAAGCTAGCAAAATTTGATATATTTTATCTACGAAGCGGTATGTGATTTTCTTAAAAATTTTGACCCTTGGATCCAAGTTTTATAACGACAGCAAATTTTGGGAAAACACAAAATTTTTTTCTTCAGTAAATTTATTAAAAACCAACTCCATTGTAACTTACAGTAGTTTTAACGAGGACACTGCGCTAATGGAAGCTTCGCTGACAAGATCAGTCTGCCCCACCAGGTTTATTGTAGAAGATGCTATGATATGGAGGAAACGAAATCGGTGCCAGCCCTTTTATACGAGTGCCATGCACTTCAGAATAGATGTCACTGGTTTTTGAATAGCAAAACGTTTAAAGATCTGGGTATGATGGTGAACGTGCTTCTACAGAAACTGAGCGGTTTCATCCAGAGCTCCACCACTAACAGATAATGAAACCCACCATTAACGGATAATGACAAGGGGACTTAGCACACACTGGGTAACACAATGGCCATCTAATGTACTTGCCTGTGAACGACAAGCTACCCACTAACCTAACCTAACTCCATTCTAAGTGAAACTCTTTATTGTATAAACAATATCCTAATACCCCATTGAAATCCATTCAAATCTGCTGACGTCCCTATGACTGCATCTGATATGTCAACTAAATGTTTAATGCACTGATCACCTTCTGTGGATGGTACAACTGTCGTCATCATCGATCTTGATACCATTATTACATCATGTCAACTGGTGACAAATACCAGTAGAATAAGAAAATAATTACAAAAATTAAAACCAATGCGCATTTGTCATGTTTACCTACAGAGTAGACTTATGTCCTAATACAAAAATTATTTCCCTGCCCTGCCCTGAAAGGATAACATACAGTACTTGAGAATCCAAGTGGACCACCATCTTGCTATGTCAGATACGGTGAAATGACATTAGTCCGTGCATAACACTTTAATCAGTTTTACTGTATAAAACCAATAAAAAGAAGGTTATCAGCTCA
>QOCX01000623.1:57812-68346 GCA_005959815.1 Sarcophaga bullata | reverse complement strand
CTGACAACCATTGAAGTTTGAAGAACAGGATAGAAAATTGGTTAGAATTTTTAAAATTAATTTAATTAAGTTTGCTTATCAACAATATACGTATCAATATGAAAAGCCTTATTGGTATGGTTGGTTGTCAAATAGTTCTAAAAAATTGTTAATCGAACCCTTATTTAGCTGCCAAAAAAATATTGTTACTGAAGGAATTGTGTTTTGAAATTGCTTTTCACTTACCGGATTAACTGTTGGTTTTTGTAAATGCGTTGCAATATTTGTAATATTCATTCCCATTGTGGGTATTTGTGATCCATACAATTGACCAGCCGTCGGTGTCATATCGGTTAACATGATTGCCGGCTATTCGAATTATTTGTTATAGCACAGGCATTAAACACAAAAAAAAAAATAAAACACACACGATTTGTTAAGTAAAATATTAAAAAAAAAAAAATTATGAAATTTTCTATTTTTGAACAAGAATTTTTATAATAATTTTTTAACACACACACTCCTCTCTCTCTCTCTCCTCTCTCTCTCTCTCTATTTATTTTAATTGTAAATATTTTTGTATTTTAAATAATTTTTTTTCAATTTTCTTTTGATTTAATTTAATGCAGGACACTTTTTGTTTTCGGTTTAGAAAATTTATTTGATTTTGAAATTCTTTTTCTTTTGTTTGCTTTTTTTGTTTGCTTTATTGGCCTCTTGCTGTTTTGATGATTTTGTAATGGAAAACAATAGACCCCATGGCTTTGAAACACTGTTTGATTGTATGTAGGAATCGTTTTTGGTTTAAAGACTTTTGACAGGATTTTCCTTTCTTTTCTAGTGTGTTTCTTTAGAACCTTTTCTTGTTCTTTTTATTGGCCAGTACACATGCTGGGTGAGAATGATACGTTTCGTTTGTTAGGCATTAATCCGTCAATTGTGTTACTGCCGAGCAGTGATGACAGACACACAGGTAGTCAAATTACGATTTTTCTATGATGTTTGATACTCTTTTTCTTTTTTTTTACTTTTCTTTTGTATTATTCACTTTTAAGCAGATTTCATTACATTTTTTTCTTAAGAGAAAAATTTTTCCTTTTGGTTTTTGCATAAAAATATTAAAAATTTTTATTTGCCATTTGAAAATTCATTTCGCAACACTGTTTTGTTTGGTTTTTGTTTTTCTCAAACACCGTTTTTAATAAAACCGTTGTTTATTTAGAGAATCTTTAAGAGACACTAGAATTTTGTACGCTGACAAATTACGCACTACTGACACATTCAAATGTCCGTCCTTTTAACTGTCCGTCCATCAAAGGCATTTCGTCAACACGCGTTATCAACCCTTTTCGTTTCGTAACGTACTTTTTTTGTTTCGTTTTTTTTTTTTGTTTCGTTTTTTTTTTTTTTTCTTTGAATGTTTGAATTTAGTTAGTCCCTATATGTTCCTGGCATTCGGTGATACTACCTACTGGTGTGTGTTTTTTTTTTTCCTTTATCCGCGCAAATTTCAAAAATCGTCGTCGCTGATCGTTTCTGTTATTGCAACTGTTTCGCATGAGACGTTGCCAAACAAAAAGCTTTTCAACACGATTCATGAAATAACAACAACAACAACAATAACAAACAGAGGAAAAAATAATGACAAACAGAATCAATGCAAAAGCAGCAAAAGGTTTTCAGCAGCACCACCATACACTATAAAATAAAAACAAAACACATGTACACGCACACACACACTTGCACTCCCGTATTGTGTATTCTTATTTACAAAAAAATAACAAAAAAAAATAAAAAGGAATATAAAACACAAAAACAAAACAATCATGCAAAATAATCAGCCATTTATCATAGCGAGTTTTTTAACTCTCTTTTTCTCTTTCTCTCGCTCTTTTACGGTGTGCAATGCGAGTGTACCGTACGTATTCCAAAAACAATTATAAACTCCAGTGTAAGTGTGTGTATAAGTAAATTTTTTTGAACAAACTTGTTAAACTTGAAATCTTTTTTTTTTGTTGTTTCTTTTTTATTTGGAATTTTCGTTAGTTTTTCTTTATTGTTGTTGTTGTTTATTTTGTACAATACAAGAGTTTTACTTATATCGGTTAGTTACAAAGTATAGCAAACAACTAAACTTATAAAAACACAATCAATATTAAAAATGTATATAAAAACTCAACATGAAACTCACACTCTCTCTCTATTTCTTTCTCTCATTCACTCTCGCTCAGTAGTTTAGTATTGTCTACAGAACTCGTTTACGTATATTTTTGCTCTCTGATGAGTTTTTATTGAAACAAAAACAAAACAAGACGCACCCAAAATAATAATTTATCACCCCAAACACATACAATATATACGGCAGTGTGTATTAACTGCTGTAATCATTCATTCATGAATTTCTTCAAACTATAGCTGTCCTTGTTTGTCTTACAGCCAGAGTCTACCACAAAAACCCAGCATGAGTGTTTTGCTTTTTTCAGCTCTTGGCTATTGTTCAAAGAGACGCCCCATTGTGTTTTTGTAAAAGCAACCAATTGCGTTTGCTTTGCTTAAAAACCAAACAATACAAACCTATAATTATAACGATGGCCGCTACGTAAAAGAGATGCTTTTATAAGGCCGGCTCTTTCTTACATATGCAATTATCATAATAACCCCTATTTCCGGTTACTCTCTTGCTTTGTAGCTAAGAAAAAGAAAAAAAAAAAAAAAAACTCTCACTCACACTCACTTCATTGCTGTGTTCGTATTTTAGTTTGTTTTTCTTTGATTTTGCAGTGACTGTGTTGTAAATTTTCTATATTTTTCCTTTTCTTTTTTCCTTTTTCATTTATTTATCCTTTTATGATTTATTTTAATATTTTCATTTAATTTTTCTTTATTTTTATTGAATTTTACTATCTCTCCTCTCCTGTCTTCTTTCGCTTCATTAGAAAAGGGATACATTTCATGACATTAATGGGGTTTGTTTGATTGTTTAAAAAATATTTTCGCTTCACTTTCGCTAATAATTTACACGGTTTTTCCTTTGGGATGACTTTGTTGTCTATTCTGTGTTACATTTTGCACCATTTTATTGAATATCATGCACTTGTGTCCCTATTTTTATAATTTTGTTTCTTTTGCTTTTGTTTTTGGGTGTACAATTCTAAATGACCATTGTCAAGTTGTGAGTGTGTAAGTGCATTTTTAGAGTTTTATTGAAAGTTAAATGAGCTTTTTACAGTACAACGGCATACTTTTTTTAAGGATCATTGTTAACTTAATTTGAAATCTACTGTGATAGTTTTGATTTTTAAAAAATAAACCAGATTTTTTGTATGTCGTACTCTCTGTAACATTTTTATATAAATTGTGAAACAGCACATGTACATACTGTTAGTACCTATGTAGTCTAGTTGTGTTCTTTATGAGTGCGATAATTAAAGGATAAGCAAAACGATTTTACAATTACTTTTTGCTTTCAAAAGAAAAGTTAAATAAAGACAATTGTTAAGTGATTATCCGCATAGATCCAGATCCTAATGGCACCAAATCGAAGATGATTTTAATGGGCATTTAACGATACAAGAACGTGGAAATTTCTTATACAATGGAACCAATAATTGGAGGGTATTGTGTGGCTCGCAGAACCTTACATAACATAATTGTTCATTACAATCCTTTAGTCAGTATGGTGATGTAGCTTCTCACACCACTTTATGTTGGGTGTGTTAATTTTGTAGATGAACGGAGGGACCTACAATTTACATTCGACTCAGAGGAACAGATTTTTTGAGAAACGTTTCATGACATTTTCTGTTTTGCTCCCACAGTCTTTGCCAGAAATCTGCTGAGAAGAAGTCGCCGAAGAAATAGTTTTTCAGATGTCTGGGTTTGAAACTTGGCCGCACTTCTAATAAGCCAACACAATACTTACTCGACTACGGCTAATTGTGTGGCTCGCGGACACATTTTTATTCTCTTTTTAATTCTCAGTTGCAGGCCATAAACGTTTCGCTTATCATAATCCATTGCGCACTGAATGTACGTCAACTGCTCTTGAAGGGACGAAATACGAACAACTGACACTTCCACACGATAATGCACAACAAATGGCCTCATCTTTTATATGAAAAGACTTTTTCAAGCTTATGTTTAGCATAACCAAAGAGAGAAAAGTAATCTTTAACGCTGAAGAATGTTTGTATGAAAAATCAGCACCCTCTAGCATCCTCCAGTACCCAATCTGCATAACTACGGCATTGTCAATGAGGAATCGGTCTGTTGTTATATTGAATTGATTGCAAATCCAAGTACGCAGATTGAGCAAATCAGTATAATCGACAAAATAAAATTATCGGTCTTACTTGCACTACTGTCGTTGGGAGGTGACCTTAAACCGTAGACCCCGCCAGTCATTATTACGCACACAACATATGGGTGGTGTGAGAAGCTACATAGGTCGTTATCCTAATTGCAGGGCTTTAATAACCAGTTATTCATGTACGTTTGTATGTATGTTTCCTACGCTGTTCTTCGGTTGTTCACTAAATAAAGCTAAAAACTGTGGTAGAGGTATGCAGTATTTCAACGACTATATGGATAGTTAATTTTCAATTTTTCGATATCATGGAATTCAATTATGAAGGCGATAGTTTTAAGATACTTTGAGTAGCTATAATTGGCTTCTACCAATAAAGTTTAAAAAGAGTTTTTAGAACCTCTTTTATTGTTATCTTGTATGTGTTAATCACTTAATTTAAAGAAAATAAAAAACGTGGAATTATTATTTGGACGACATTCATGTTTAATCGCCTCAAAACACTCGAAACAAAAGGCCTTCTATCAAATTTGATTACATTTTTTTAAACAAATAAAGGGAATTTATTTTCTTAGAACGGAGATACAGTGTTGAAGGAAATACAAGGAACAGTTTCATTCATTTCTCAATTTGTCATCTTATTGATGTGTACCCATTACAAAATTCCTTCAAATAGAATATTTTGTGTTCATTTTTGTGCCGTTCATTACGGAATCTTCAATATTGGCTTTAACTGAGAACAAGTTATCAAATCGTAACTAAAATTAAAATTATATACTTCCGCCCATCGCTAGGACGAAATTCAGCGTTCAGAGTTATATATTCTGTGTTCTTCCATGTGAATTCATCTATTTTCTGGCTTTTCGGCAAATAAATTTGAATTCATTATGGTGTTATGCATACAGAGATCTGCGGCTGCTTTCATATAGAAAAAACTCAACGACCAGTAATAACAAGATGGTGCGTAGTTATTGTTGTTGTCACGTATGTTATAGAAAAACGTTAATATTGTAATGTGTACTACGCCACTATAGCCCAACATATAGATCTATGGCCTCATTACCACTATATAAGGATTGTTGTTGATCAAATACAAACACTTGTAGCGTATACCACGCCATCGTAACATATTGTACTACTATGGCCACATTACCGTTATAAAGATGGTCACTTTTGTCATCATGTTCGTATAAAACGCATACATTATGTTTTCCGAATAAAACAACCACAATAACTTAATATATTCCTGATGTCAATCAAACGTGAATGAGAAGAAAGTTTTGGCATAGATTTTCCAATGCGCAAATATGCACAGTATTTTTTATCAATATTTTCTAACACTTCTTCATTGTCATTGTAATTTGACTTTACTTCTCGCATAAACTTAAACTTAGAGGTCTTAAGAGAAAAATCATCATCCTCATGTAAGACTTGTCATGCTATGGTTACATTGCGGTCCAATTAATTGAACTTTTCTTACAGTTGAACAAGTGAAACTGACACAGACTGCAGCGATGTTTTTAACTGCCTTTGAAATAGATTTTAATTATTCTACGGCTCTCGTGTTAAAATATCCAGTAGAAGAAAAAATTTTTCAAACGAATTATATGACAGTAAAGGATATCCTTTAAAGTGAGGCTAGGGTAGCTTAAAATGGCAGTTGCCGTAAAAAGCGCCGTCATTCTGGGTGACATTCTTCAAACATTGCGGTAGTCTTATAAAGGCATAGATTCTTTTCAAATCGTCTTTTGTCAAAAACCATCCGCCAATCTTCGGGCTATTCAAATATACTTCCTACAGGTTTCCAAGTGCTGGACTGTGTCAGAAAAAAGGTTCTGTGCTCTCTTCTCTCATCTTCTTTATCATTACAGCTTCTGCAGAAATCATTGTGTGATATTTTTTATCACGGACGTTTGTACTCAAGATTCTGTGTAATGTTCAACTGCTATGAGGTGCGTAAGATGGACTAGGTTAGGTTTAAAGTAAAATTTATTGTGCATATAAAAATAGTGGGTCAGATTTGTCTAGTTTCTATACATAGGCGTTGATTATTCCATTTTTCCTTTGCAAATGAGTATAAACTATCTTTCCTGTATTCCAACACAGTGTACTGCATAAATACCGAACATCTCTTGAGTGTTGGTCTCAAGAAAAAAGTTTCTGTGTGATCTCTACAGAGAAATGTCATTCTAACGTATTGATTCATTTGAACTTTTTGTTGTACCAGCCTTTGCATGTGCGTCAGCTTGGTTAATATCTGCAATGTTTTCGTGTCCAAGAATTAATATGAGATGAACTATTGGAATGTTTCTCTATCTGCTAAAGAGGCACTGGGCATTTGTGGACAATCTCATCTAGTATGGTGTACACACTCTATAGAGATCCAATAGTCGATTTATTGTTAGTAAGTATGTGTATAATTGGCATAGTCTATATAGATTAGATTATTGCGTGAACAATTCGTTGCAAAAACTTTTTCGCTTCTCAACACTAATAAACAAATTTCTATAGGCAATACTGATAGATGGCTTTAAAGTTACTGCTAAAGATGAATACAAATGCAACCTACGAAAAGAAATAACTGTAAAGGTTGCCTTAATTTAATTTTCTTTTAGAGAAACATCTGCCCATTGTATTACAGAGTAAACAGACATTGTATTCTGTGTTTCTGCGGATAACTCAGTAGCCAAAGTAATATTCTGTGCTATAAATCGATTTCGAATTATGCTGCAAACATTCAAAATTTTACTTTTCTTAGTTAGAAATTGTTGTATGCTATTCTCCTTTTTTATTACTTTTAATTTCCATTTTTCTATTTCTCTCTCTCTCCCTTTCTATAGAGATCATATCCAGCAATGAATATTTGGCAAATTCAACCCACATAAGCGCAGCACGTGTTTAATAGCCCCTCAACAAAGAATATATCGCAGGAAAAAAATCTCAAAAAATCCACTCACACTTACCAGCACAATCACTTTACATTCGTTAGAAGAAAGCACATCAGAACTGGCCATTATTTCATTGGAAATTAAGCTAAGAATGCTGCTGTTGTTAGCAAACGAAATGGTCCAGAAGAAAAAAATATCTTTTAAACTGTAAAATCATAGACATCACCATGAATATGGCCAAAAGGAGGAGGAGGAGGATGAGATTGGTAAGTTTATTCTTTTGCTGTTCATTCTCTGTTTACTTGGCTATCTATTCGTGGCAAATCTAGAAATAGAAAACATGGAACAAATCAAAGCGCCAGTTTTCTATGGTCACGTATGAAAATAGTTCGAATACACACACACTCTCTTTCATACATTCACTCACTCACTCATTGCTTAAAGTCCAAACCAATAACAGAAACAAAAAAAAGAAAGAAAAATCTTGTAATTGTTTTTGCTTTTGTTGCCTTCTCATGTAAACAATTGGTAAAAGAGATCATGAGCCACAAATCTTTTTGCCACCAAAAGGCAAAAACAATAACAACAATAATATGGCATAAATAACAACAAAACAAAAACTAAAAGAAAAAAGAAAAAATATTTTCCAACTGGGTGATTGAGGTGGGCCCCAAGAGGCGTAGTTTAACTCCGCATGTGTAGAAGATACAATTGCTCCTGGGTGGAAGAAAGAAAAACAAAACGAGAAATAAGAAAAGAAAATTCAGATTCCAAGTGGTGGCAAAAAGAAAAAAAAATTAAATCTCCTTGTAAGAGATGAAAACAAATCAAAATCAAAATTCTCAATTGAAAATGGGAAAATGGAAAAAGTGAAAACCTGTATTAAATAAATCATTTTCCCTCTATGTATGTGTGTACTTATGGCGCGTATTGTTCTTTATATTTGTTGTTCTTATTCTCATATTATGATAATACATATTCATGTGTTTTCATGCTGTTTATGATTATAAGGCTACTTCAATGGACGTTTGAAGCAAAATATGACGAAGATGTGGAAGCACTTGAATAGCCTGTAGGAAATTAACCAACGAAATCAAAGATTAATTTTTTGAAAAAAAAAAAAACAAGGGCAGCAAAATTTGTTGCCATTTGCATGCCGTGGGTAGGGGAAAAACTTATTTCGTACGCTGCTCATCACTTTAGGTTTTACATGCGCATTGTCTTTTCGTACTGCGTTGCGTCAAAATAAGTGGTCGTAGAACATTAATAGAGACAAATCGATTATTTCAGTAGAGATGAACAGTGCTAGATAGATCACACACGAAATTCTTCAGAGGGCATCGTGACCTAACACGTCAAATCGTTGATACCTCTCTCAGAAAACTCCATGATTATGAGCAATTTTTGGCAACGGAATTAAAGGCTAACGACCTCTCTGAGATACGCGGGTGTGATGCCCATAGTGATGCAGAAAGTCTAGAATAAAAATTATTTCGAACTAACGCAGTAACACGCAAGTTGTTTCAACATTAGCATGGGCCAGTCGTGAAAAAATGCAGAGATGATGAAGATGAGATATGAAAAGACAGATAGTTTGCCATAAAAAAGAGAATTTCTGTGCAGAGTAGGAAAATAAGTTTTTTAGGAATCCTACTGTTCGCCGTAGTCTAGGAGATGCTGTATTGGCCCATATGACGTGAAGCCTCTGTTTGAACCCCAGGTCATATTGCTTCAGTCACTTACTCTCAGCAGATTTCTGGCAATAACTTCGAGAGTAAAACAAAATTGCCATGAAAAATCTGTTGCTGGGAGTCGACCTTAAACTGTAGGTCTCGCTACTCATGTATAAAGTTTACACATACAACATAAGTGTCGTGAGAAGCTGGGTTGTAATGTATGCATGGAAGTTATGAGCTTTTTGGTGTAGAACTTATCAAGTTTAAGGAATCTATTCAGTCTTAGTATATCTATAGAGTCTATTCATTATTGAATATTATTTTTAAGAAATAACTCTTACACCTAACCAATCAATAATCAGGATAACAGCTTGAAGTCTACATAATGAAAAATTTGCTAAAATAAGAACAAAATTCAAATGTATGGCAAGAAGGCAAAAGAAAAATAGGAATAAAAATTAAGTACAAGAATGAAATCCTATTAAATATCGCATGCGTCATGGTTACGCTTGAAGTGCGTCAAAAAGTTGATGCCTTTTTTTCGTAAATATTTCTTACAACGGTGAGGAGAAACTAAAAATTTCATAAAAAAAAACAATTCGTTGAACCACCATATACGATATGAAATTAAAGTACCAACAACAACAACAACAACATTGGAATTCGGAAAGAAAAATGGGTGGAAACAAACGTAAAAAAAGTATTTCCCATTTTTCTCGTCTTGGAAACAAACAAAAAACACAATATATTTGGAAACTATTCGAAAGGTTCCTGCTAGTTTGAGTTGATTTTTCAATGATGTTTTGCATATTTTTATTTTTTGATTATATTTTAGCAGGTTTAGGGGTCTTGTTGGTTTTGTTGGTTGATGATTTGAAGACCCTTGTGTTTGTCTGTAATTTCAAAATGACAATAAACTTAAATCCTATAGACTCTGTATAATAAATACCATCGTATGCTCGCTCACTCTCTCTCCCTCTCTCTCTCTCTCCTCTTCTCTCTCTCTCTCTCTCTCTCTCTCTCTCTCTCTCCCTCTACCTAGTTCGTTTAAAGCCACTTGTTTGTAGCATTAACGCATGTCTTTCCAAGCATTCATCTTTTTCTCCATTTTCATCATATGTTCCCGTGCCATTCATTCCCTATCCCTGAAATTTTCTTTTGATATTTTTTCAGTGAAATTTCTTTTTTATGGTCCTCTTACACGCCTTTCGAGTGTTTTTTTTTTTCTTTTTTGTGAGTAAGAGTGACTTTTTCTTTGTAGTTTGCATTGGAGTTGCTTCTAATAAAAGAATCCATAAACACCACTGCGCATACCCTGATGTTTATCATGAGCAGAATTTGTTTAACATTCAGCCAAAGTTCATTTTACCATTTCCAGGGGGGTGTTTGCTTTTGGGTGGTTCTTTTGTTTGAAATTTATTGTTCTGTTTTCCTTTTTTTTTTTTTTTTTGGAGGTTCATAATTTTTCTCTTTTTTTCTGTACATACTTCAGTATACGGGGGGCTATAGAGTCATTAAAAAATGACACAATTTTTCTTCAATTGGATTTTAAGTACTCTAAGATCAACAATAGTTTTGTTTGCGTTTGTGTAGATTAATTATTATAATTTGTTTTTTATTAAGTTTACTGGCTTACTTAATCAAATGTTTAAGAAAAATTTTATTTTGTTTTCTGGCAACCATTT
>QOCX01000623.1:43086-57792 GCA_005959815.1 Sarcophaga bullata | reverse complement strand
TTTATTTTTCCAACTTAAAATAATTTTTCGTTTTTAATTGTGGGGTAATTAAAGTCAAAGGGATTCTCGAAAAAAACATATTTTTTGTCGCTTTTGCAGCTTGCCTTCTAATTAAACAAAATATTTAAATTGAGTATATTATTTAGGCAGCCTGTAGTAAATTTATTCGCAATACATTATGATTAAAATAGAAATTTTCTATCAAAGTTCTCACTATAAAGTCACGACACCAGCACAGAGTGTCGCGTTGTAGGCATTTACCCAAAGCAGCTACTGTAGGAACTAAATCGCTAACGACAGATTGCTATAGCTGTCTGTCTTTAAAAGATCCGCTAAACAATTTTACGAAAGGGAATCTAAAACTCAAAGTTCGGCAGCATTTTGATTCCACAATTAAAAATACAAATCGGAGATCAAACATTCTCGGTAAGCAGCCAATCTGACTCCAAAACAAATATTACTACTTAAGCAAATAGTATGTATGACATCAAATGCAAAGTTGAGAACCACCTCAGATCGTCAGCTCCTTCAGAATTCATTTGAGGGAATGTGTAAACCATAGGCATGCAAAAAGACAGTAGCTTAAGAAATCTGCAGTAGGGTGATGCATATCCATGCGATTTAAGAACACAAGACAGTTACTTGTCTTCTTTTCCATATCCATATTCAGCAGAGCCCTGCAATAATGCAAATACCTTACATACATAATTGGCCATTACAACCCTTCAGTCAGGATTACGGCCTAGCTTCTCATACCACTCATGTTGTGTGTGTGTTAATTTTATACATGAGTGGCGGGACCTACAGTTTAAAGTGGACAACTAAACTTTTCATGGCAATTTTATTTACTCTCAGATTTTTTGCCAGAAATCTGCTGAGAGGAAGTCGCCGAAGAAATATTTTTTTTCATATTTCGTTTTGATGCATGACCAGGGATTCGAACACTGGCCTTTCGTCTAATAAGCCAACACACTACCTACTAGACCACGGTGGACAAATACCTTCCTGCTGTTAAAAAGTTCAGTCCCCCTGTAAAATGGTCGGAAACAACCAAGTTTTACTAAAACATTCGTGACACCATATTACACAACTGGGTGTGATTTCTCTGGCTAGTTCCACAGCTAAGCAATTTTCGGGTTGTCTTTGAATGATCCGAAATTGCATTAAGAAATCTCCGATTTTTTTTTGGGGATTAGAGCAAACGTCGTGGTATTGGTCGTTAGAAAATTGGCCGTAGACGATCATTTCGAGTAAGTTAGTGTATATTCCCTGCTTTTAAAATGCCTAAGATCTCCGCCTGGGAATACATGAAAAACAGTATATAACAGCCTACTATGATTAGTCTTCGGTGTAAACCCTAAAGGTCGGATTTCCGGCCAGTAGTCTCCAGCCCCCCTCTTGTTTAAAAAAGCTATATGTAATCGTATAATCTACATGGATGTGTTTGTGGCTCTCCAGAATTCCAGTGTCTACCCATTGTCACCATAAGATGAGTTGCGTTGCCTACAATTTCATTTCGCAAGTTCATTTTGGTTTTTGTGGATCATGGTGATACCCTAAAAAATTTCAATTTACCAATCTAGTGACGCGCTCCTTCCACGTGGTTGTCTTAAATACAAACCTATATCATTGACAAATCATATCAGATTCGATAGGAACACTTTTTGAAGGTAGCTAAAGTTCTGGTAGTTAAAATACTGAAAACTACCTAAAACAGAGAAAATGCTAGATCGATTCTTCTTCCTCTTCATCTAGGTCCGCAATCCTGGACTGAAAGGAAAAATTTTGTAGGTTTGTATACATAATAGTACCTAAAAACTAATTCGACATATAAAGAGCCTGATTGAACTCCTATCACGAGCCAAAAGATCTTTCTCTCATTCCCAAGCTATAATGCGGCCACTTGAATAGTTTAGAAGTGGCGGCTTATTTCCAAGCGTTGTCTTTTGCAAAACCCAAAATGTACAAGCTACGTGGCCTTCGGGGATGATCAGTTAGTAGACTTGATAAATTGAGAAATTCTTCAGATGGCAATATAAAAATACGAGAAACCTTAAAAATTGCTCTCCGAAAAGTATGGGACCTCTTGTCTTAATCAAATAATAGCGACTTTATTTCTGTGATGTCGTAAATCTAAAGCTATTCTGTTCTAATTGCTTGACCTGTGTTCCTAAGATTAAGATCTTAAGATCTTAATTAATATAATTTCATAAATGTTTTCGAAATTAACTTGTTTTGTAATTTAAAACAAAAATTGTTTGTGTATCACGTGTTTTATAATTTTTTGCATATTTTTAGTTGAAATTTCTTTGCTTAGAATGGAATAGATATTGATATCTGACTCATAGACACTTCAAATAAAGTGGCTAATTAATTAATATTATAATAAACGAATGCACCACACGCTAATAATTACCTCAGACAAACCGAATTTTTATTTTTCTGTGATAAAAAAAAAATTCATTGGCAGAGTCGTGGGAAATAAGAATTTTTGCACAAAAAAATTTTTTTTAACAAAATTACTATAATTTTTGCACACAAAGTTTAGTCTTTAATTAAATAAATTATAATATAATAACAGCTTATTTAAGATGCTTACAACTATTATACTATACTAGTATAGAAATAAAAAATTTCATCATTCATCACTTGATTTTAATGGGGTTTTTTTACGCGGCAAATGATACTTGACAGTCAAAAATGAAGTTGATTTGCATACCATTTAACATTTAATTACACAACTCTTGTTAAATTCAATTCTGAATAGGCCACTTGTTCCTTTTTTCTGCATTCTTTTTTTTTTTTTTTTGTTTTTGTAAGGGCGTTAACAAAATGTCTTTACACTGTGCTTTTTACATTAATTTGGTTTTTTTTTTTGTTTTTGCATTTTCTTTTTTTCTTTTTTTTTTTCGTTTGCCATTTGTTTGAAGTCCTCTTCAAACTTGTATAAATTTATTTAATTAAATTCAATTTGTTCTTGTATTTATTTTTGTTGTTAAGCTCTTGTTATTATTGCGCTTTTTAATTAAAAAGCAAGCAAAAATATTTGTTGCCCCCCCCCCCTCCTTACTCCTTTGTTTGGGAGTTCAAAAGTAATAATTGTTTCTACTGTCATTGGAGTTGAAGTTTTTTTTTTCTATTCTACTTTAGTCTGGCTTGCTGGCTGTCTGACTGAGTTTTTAAATGATACCTCATTGTCAGCCATCAACATTAACATCATGGCTGTCTCTCTGTCTAACTGTCTGGCTGCCATTACTCAATTGAACCGTAATCACCATTATCATCCTTCTGATAATCATTAAATGGTTTAATTTGCACTATTTCTGCCTTTGTGTGTGTAAATGTGTGTGTGTGTGTGTGTGTGTGTTTTTGTTTCCATTGCTTAATTCATTTCATTTTTGCATTTTTTTTTTCCATTTAATTGTTGTCGTGCTATAATGTCGACGCCATTTTTTTTCTTCTCATTCATTTACTCAGCCATTCATTCATTCATTCGTTCATTCAGTTACTGTGTTTAGTTCAGTTTATTTGTTTTTGTATCAATTTAATTGAGCTATAAATGTTTTCTAATTAGAAATAAAAAGGGTTTTTTGTGTTTTAAAACAAATTTTTATTTCTATAGAATTGCAACAACAACAACAACAACAAAATAAATTAAATAATGGGCGTTAATCGTGTTAAAAGTGTTTTATTTTCATCAGCAAGTCAGTTAATTTTCGAATAAATTTAGTCAATCGATTGCTTCAGCTAATATTATTAAAACATAAATCCATTAGCATATCAGATCTAGGCTATCACTCGTAACAAAGGGTGCTCCCACAACGTAAACAGAAATTATATAGGAATTCAACAGACGTCTAGAAGATCTAGACCACACAGATAATATCTACCTTCTTTCGCATAGGGAAGATGTCATATAGGCTCAACGTAATTCAGTTCAAGAAGTAGCCATAATAGTGGGTCTTAGTATAATCATTGTTTAAAAAGAAGAAGAAAACCAACCAAAAATGCTTCTGTTACCTTAGCAATGCACTGACAGCATTAAGTAGTTCGAGTACATAAATATGGAAATCAGTTTTTCGTACTCAATTTGTCAAGATACATTACGTCATTATAACCCTTCATTCAGGCTTACGACCTAGTCCCTCACTTCATTTATGTGTACAAGCTTAGACAGCTGAAAGTCGACTTCGGACGACAGATTTTTTGAGACTATTTTCATGGCAATTAATTTTCTTTCAGAGTTGTTGCCAGATATCTGTGGTCTAAGAAATGTTTTTTAATATTTCGGTCCTGGGGTTTGAACCATAGCCTCACGTCTAATAAGCCAACTCACGACATAGTGGACTATGGCGAGAAATATCCACAAGATACTTGAAACTATTTTGGAAGCACTATACTTCGCATTTACAACCGCCAGTCAGTTTCTAGAGTTGATTTACTTCGGCAAAGGCTTACCGATAGACACTCCGATTCTAGAGCTGATTTATTTCAGTAAAGCTAAGTTCTCGAAATTCGTTTTGATGATGGTGGTGATGCTATCAAGTAAATGCGCTATCAAGCACATCTATTGAGTATTCTATCGCAGAACATGATGTTATTCTCTTAATTCCCATCAGTTTAATTTTCTCATATTAAGTCTAACATGAGAATCTTTCTAGATCTTCGTGTATTGATTGTACGTCGAAGATATAAGCAAGCAGTTAACAAATATCAGACTATCCAAATCTACTAGTTGGTGTTAGATGCTCTATGGAAATCCATATATTATCACATAGAAAACCACATAGAAGCTTCTAAAGAATCTACACAATAAAAATCTCTCGAAAAATCTCCGGCAAAATTAAAATTTGTGCAATGACATGACGGACTTGTCGCTTATTTAAGCCATAGATCCACTATCCTAAAGATGTGAGTTTCAAACTTTAAAGAAGTACAAAGAACAATTGAAGCGCTCAATGCAAAGATAGTTTCCAGAGAAGAAAGCACAATCCCAGAGAATCTTATGAATATCACTAGCAGAAACAAAAATTTTGAAGAGATTATACCGTAATGCTTAGGGAATAATCTCCAGGTAAGAGAGAGTTCGAGATAGGATAGAATGGGGAAGAGGGAATGAGGGTAATAAACGACCCAGTGTAGACTTAGTCGGATTTAAAATTGACATTATTTTAGATGAAGACTTCGTTCTCTAGTAGATGGTGTATTGGCTTATTAGATGTGGGAAGACGAGTCAAACCAAAAGTCAGACATGTCCAGAGAGCGTCTGCAGATTTCTGGCAAAAACACTGAGAGTAAAATAAAATTGTGATGAAAAAGTTTCCCAAAAATCTATCGTTCAGAGTCGACTTTAAACTGTTGGGTCCCGCCCGTCACGTATAAAAATAAACAACCAGAACATAAATGGTATGAGGAGCTAGGTCGTAATCCTAACTGAAGGGTTTGTGTGGACCAATTAGTTTAGAAATAAGCAGTTTTTCAAAGAGATTTTGCAATTTTCTTAAGGGCTATCTTGTATTGTACATAACCCCACTTTCGTGTTATCCTTTTTGTTCCTACGGATAATTTGAAAATATTAAAATGGCTTTATAAATCAACAGAACAACCCTCGACAAAGCAGGTCCACAAGCATGTCGTTGCCGTTCATTCTATACTCGAAGCCTTTTTTGTAATAATTTTTTGAATCTCTGAGGGTTTGACTCTGGAACCGTGGAGGTTCACTGCTTCATTGTAAGGACAGGATTTCTGTTGAGGTTAAAGAACAAGGTACCGCTTTCGGCATTACAACAGTGTAGTTTCCTAAAGGTGGTATAAATTTAACAGGTATTATGTACTAAAAACTTCCGTCAAAAGTAAAGAGTTTTTATCTTTGAGCTTTGAGGTAGAAAAAGTCAATTTAAAAACACTTAAACCAGCGAATATTGATTACAAATCATTTGTATTTTGAGGTAATAATATTCCCATGCTCTAAATAAGGTACTAAACTTAGGTCATTTACAAATTATAGTTTTTGAAAAATACTTTTATTTTTGCCGAATACACTGATTATTTTAAAACATTTCAAACTAAAATAATCATTAACTAAAATGTGTATTAATCTGTAGTTCAAAAAACAAAAACTTTAAGCTCAACTTCTTTGCAAACGTTAAAGTTTGTAACAAAAAAAAAAAAAAAATACAAAATTTAGACACAAAAACAATAAAAATGACTCCATTAACGAAATTCATAATGATAATGAAGTAAAACAAAAATATATGAGATTTGCCCCCCCTCGAAAATGAAAAACCATAAAACAAAACAGTTTTACGTTTCAATTTTTATTAGAAAAAATATTCGAATTTTATTTCACTTGAATATTCGAAACGAAATGAAATGATATTGTGTGACCGTGTAGAAATCAAAATCAAATCAAAATACAACAAAACAACCAATTGTTGTTGTTACCAGACAATTGAAACCAAGCAAAAGCGAAAGTGTTTTGGCCAGTGAAATGATTGGAGTGGAAGAAGGGGGCTTGTTTTTATTGTTTTCCTTTATAGAAGAAATCTTAACAGCCATAGCCATAGAAAAGGGAAAAACAACAAAGAAACAATGAATACCAGAGGACATTTGCCGTAATACTTATATAAAGAAATAATAACAACAAAAAGAAGGCGGAAAGACGATCATGCCAATGAATAAAAGCGACTGATAACCGCAACCAGCATATAAAAAGTATACTCACTTACGTACAATATAACATACAAGAGACTATCTGTAGAGTATTCAATACAAATACTGCATAAAATGACTTGAGGTCATTTTTATGGCTATCAAATGCTGGAGTCTAAGAAGTTTATGAATCCTTACAGTAATTACGGTATAAATAAATATAATTTTAGTTTGTGGCATTATCTTTAAAAGAATGAAATGATAAATGGAGTTAACTGCACAATACTCAAACAAATTAATATTAAACAGAGAGTGTGATAGAAACGTGAAAGTGTTACACATCTGAGGCTAGATCTGAACATCTATATCAGCTCCAGAATAAGTATTGAAATGAAGAAAATCCATAATACATTTGAAGAATTTATTGCAAGTTGCAGTAGAAAGCATATATGAATGCAGCATTAAGAAATTACCTCCACAACAATACTTCACGAAGTGATTTCCTCCATAAGCATGCATGACTTTTTTATAATGCAGTATTAAGCCAAAAGCTTTTCATAAAAAATGGTCGCAAACCTTTCAGTTCAATTATTCACAAGTTATTCATATTTTTGGAAAAGCAATTACCACTGCCCAACATACAGGAATATTAGTGACTTTTGAGATTGAGCTGATCAAAGTCCAGAGGTCTTCTAAGTCATCTAAGCCGAATCGTCTATGCTGGTTCGTCTACTAGAAAAAATGTTTATTGAATGTTACGAATCTCATTGCATGGTTGCTCTAATATGATGCCAACGCGCAAAAGGAATACTCACAACCGTCACTTTATAGCAATTTGTGCCAAAATCAGGGAAAGTACAAATTTTTAGAGTTAAAAACCTATTCAGCGACATGTGAAACGGTTCGAATAAGGCCCATTCTACTGATGATCAGGTAGCATTACTTTCTGACTGATGATATCAGGCTCTTCAACAATTTCGCGAGAGCAAACTTTGTAATACTAGGCATTTCCAAAACATTTGATAGAGTAAAGTGTAGCACGCTTTATTCGAGCTTTCTTTAGGGGTAGCACTATACAGTTTAGATTTAAACATCGGTTGTATCTCCAAGACTTTTCTTATTTTTCTCTCCTTGACGTTCAGGCCTATGTACTCATTTGCAGTAATATTCGATCCATAGCAATCTACTAATAGGGTCGGGAGTATAGAATAGATTTTAAAAAGGCTGGAGAAAATAATGTTGTTTTTGAACTCATAAACGCAACGTTAGCAGTATGTCGTCCGTAGATCGTGGAAATATTGGGGTGTCTGGCTATGAAACTGCAATACCTTACCAGCATATTTTTCAAGTGTGCAAAGAACTGCCGCATACTTCACTTCATTTGAAATATAAAAAAATATTTCTTCGGCGACTTCTTCTCAGTAGATTTCTACCTAAAACTCTAAGAGTAAATCAATTTGTCATGAAAAGTTTCACAAAAACTCTGTCTATCGAAGTCGGCTGTAAACTGTATGTCCCGCCACTCATGTATAAAATTAACACGCACAACACAAGTGATGTAAGAAGCTTGGTCGTAATCCTGACTGAAAGGCTGTAATAACCAATTATGTATGCACAGTGCTGTTCAAAAATAGAGATTCACCTACTCCGCAAATAATTTACTATATCTCTATAACAGTACTTTGTTTACTTATCTCTAATGAATATAATCCCGTTACATTTCAAAAATTTGAAGCGTCACTCTTCGTTAGTATCGATTTAGTCTCAAAGATTTTAGATCGTGGTGAATGTATTTTTTTTAACAGCACTGTATGTCTGTATGTATATATATCTGACGGAACATTGGACCCGAAATTTATTTTGAGGCTTCTCGATCGTCTACATAAGTTGACGTAGATTCTCATTGCATATCAAACTCTGCTGATCTATTAGGGCATTGTCGTAATATTCCTGAAAATCGTATAGTTTAGTGCAGTATTCGTGTAACTTCAAGAGCACATACGCTAATGACCGATTGACTAATGATTTGCAAAATGTGTTACAAAGAAAAACGGAACTAAAACGGAAATATTATGCAGAACTTCCAACAGAAATATTGCACGCCTAATAGTATTTAATACTTTTAAAGCTCTGCTAGTAATAATAACTATCACATACTCATCATTATGAAATTTGCCAAAGCCTACTACAATAGCCCATCAACAGAGCAGAGAATAACTTGCAGTACTCTTTCAATGGTCTACGTATAGGACACATCTCTCATTCTTTTTGTTTACCAACAAACAATTGCTGCCAATACAATAACAATCATTCGTACAATTCGTATTAGATAAACTGCCACTTGATTTGCCGTTATTTCCTCCTTTCTCTTCTCTTACTCTGTGGTAAAAGTCAAGTTGAGGTTTTGTAGTTATACGAACTAAAAACCATCACAAATGGAAAAAAGTTTTTACTTTTTTCTATTGCAGATAAAAGTTATTTGGAAATTTCAAAAAAGAAAATCTGCTGCTGTTGCTGTTGCCACTATGATTATTGTTGTTGGTTTGCTTACTTGCTTGCTATTCTAAGTTTAATTTCATTTATGGAAGGAATGAACAGAAGAGTACCAAACCATCATCATCATTCCATTCGAATACGAGTTTATTTGGAAAATGTTTAGAATGTTTATTAAGTATTACTGTTGTTGTTATTATGGCTGTTGCTGTTGTTGTGTATGTTATTGTTGTTTCTCTTAACAAAAACCCCCACAAGAAAAAATATATCATAGCTAGGCCAAAAAGAGGGCGTGTCAGAAAATCGTAAATCACTTTGAAGTGGGTCGTAGACGGACGTCTAACAAATGAATAGAATTGCATACGAAAGAAAAAAACAACAACAAAAACTCAAGTAAAAATCCAAGAGAAACAAGCGAAACAGAAATCGAAGATTCAACTTTTAACATGTGATACTTGGTATGAGCAGTGGTCGGTCGAGTGTCGGTCTGTGTACTACTTACTACCCCCACCACAGAAATAGTTTCAATTTAAAGAAATTTCAAAACAAAAATTGACCAAAAACATAGCAGATGGCGCGACATGTTCCACTCACTCACTCACTCACTATGGCACACATACGAATATTCATACATACATACACACTTACTTTAATAAATATTGTTCGATAATAAATCACAGTTGTGAAGAAATACTACCTCGACGAAACAGTTATTTTTAGTTAAGGGTAGTGTTGGCAATAGGGCTTGACCGACCAATCCCGTAATCATGCATAGAAATCGATCACGTTCATCTGATATAGTCACGTACTTTACCAATGTTCCTAACAAATCAGGGAGATCTGTTGTAACCAGCATCTAGCTCAAGTGCTTCTTGTAATCACAAAATGAAGCTGGGCCACCTGACCAATAGATAAGCGACCACTTTCCTCTCACTATAAATTCTGTAGAAATCATTGCCCATCTGACCATTTCCCTCTAAAATGGTCATCCTAAACTTATTTGAGAAATCATAGTCCAATTGCCCAGAGGAGTTGATTGGCATTAGCAGTTGATTCTCTACTGTAAACGTCCAGTGGTAAGAAATGTCTGTGGCGCCGACATAGACAATTGTGATGCATGCGAATCAGTGTATCTCTCTTATAAGTTGAGGTCAATCGCAAAGGTTTACCATCATTCCAAGCATTCGTAATTCTAGAGAGGTTTGACCATTACAGCGTAAATCTACTGAGCAATCTTTGAATAGAACCCATACCCTATTTCTCATATTATGGAGAGGAATGACTGCCTTTTTCATTCTGCCAAACATATACGGTGTCTAGTACACTCTCTTATACAAACAGTGTACAGCCCTGGTTAGCCAAACGTTTACGGAACGTGAATTCGTTTTTAGAATACGAAAACGCTTACCGAAATTACACTACGGTTCGGTAAACGCTTACCGAAATTACATTACGGTTCGGTAATCGCTCTCATTCCGTTTTGTATGCTAAAAACGAACGTGCCTTTTGTGGACGTTTGGCTAACCGGGGTTTAAGACTTACTTCGTTGAGAAAGATACCAACTTCCTTTTCCTAGTATTTACTCCTTGGAGTCAAACTTTCTCCAAATTGCTTTGTATGCTATCCCCAATAAGAATCATAAATCTGCATGAAAATATAAGAACTACATCATCTGTGTAAGCGATTACCCCTAAGGCGGACCCGTTTTAACTTCATTAGCTTTGTAGGGACATTCCAACATTCAAACGTCAGTAAATACAGTAAGACCACGATAATTTGGCTTTGTACTGAGAGAGGAGAATTTTCCGAAACTTAGCCAAGGACAAACATTTTAAATAAAGAGCAAGAAAACCTTTGTCAAGTAGTTGCGCTAGTGTAAATATGCAATCTAGAGGGTAGTACGTTGGCGTTCTAAGTTCAAATCTCAATTCTCAGGCATCTTGAAAAATTTTTGCTTGGACAAGCTTCAGCCAGCAATCTTCTCACTCTGGAATTAAGGAATTAAAAAAACTTCTCATATCTAAAGTTTGGTGTGGTTGTAGTGTCCATGGATGTATGTATGCATGAATGGATTAAATATTTACAAAAGTCTGCTGTTAAAGCATTCCTAAAATCAATATAAAGGCAATCTAATCTTTTCAATTAGTATGGGGTAGAGTAGGACACTTTGCAGTCGCCAATACAGTTCCAAAATACAATTTTTATCGGCTCTAAGGGTTTAAATAAGTCAATAAATTTTAATTTTTATTACTTTTTGAATCAAACTGCTGTTTTCGGCAACTAAAATCTTTAATTGGAGTATTTTGTAAACTATAGATCATCATCATCACCGATGCAAGTGTATATTTAAACTTGACAAATCATATTCGTTGATTATCCAGCCAGCCATCCAGCCATTTCAGTCAGTCAGTCAAACCCCAGCCATCTATCCAGTCAATCAGCCGCAACATATGCCGTTTTTTTGTTTATTATTATTGCAAAACAAGCAGTTTTATTTTATATTTTATGGCTACGAGTAGGATCAGTCACTGGCTGACTGACTGAACCCAGTCACTCAGTCCGTATGATGTTCTCCTCTTAATGCTCAAGTGCGGTTGCACAGGCGCAACCCAGTTAATAATTGTTATTAAGCAAATTAAGTTGATGAAATGCAACGCTTGTTTATGTCAAACATCATCACTTTTTTTGTTTTGTATCTTCTTATTGCTTTTTTTAGCTGGAGTTTACTTTATTTTTTTTTTTTTTTTTTTTGGTTGTTGTTGCATGAGCTTATATTCTTAGGGCAAATCGATAGCAAAATTTTTGATACATATTTTTGGCTTAATTTAAAGCAGCTGTATTTCCCTTTTTCCTTCTTTTTTTTAGCTTTTAATTTTAGATTGAAATCACTTGTAGTAAAGCGAAATGGCATATAAAAACATTGTTAATTACAATACATACAGACATACATACATACATAAATACATACATGTTAGTACAACTAAAGTGGTAGTGATGAGATAATTAATAAAAGATTGTTATAATTCGTGTTAAATGTTAATGCATACATACTGTATGCATAGTTACGTACATACGTACACTAATTGAAAGCATGAACAGGAGTATAAAACTTGCTAAAGGGATTGCATCAGAAATATACAAATTTTTTAAAGGAAGATCGGAATTCAACGGAATTCGAGCCCTTTTATATTATATTTTTGCAAAGAGGTTCGTCTAGCTCTTTTCCAGAAGTTGTAGAGATAAAGAACACAAGAAAGTGTTTCTTCATCTTTTGGTCACATGCTCGACATTATATGGTAGAAGTAAGAAACACCAGGGTCTCTATCTTGCCATTGAAATAAATTAAATGATAGCACCAAACATTAGAAAATTCATTAGCGTTTTTAATGGCCCCGCATAGTTCCAGAATTAAGAGGAATATGTCATGGAATTTCACAATGGAGCACACTGACCTATCTATCTCTGTTCCTCGCCTGTAGTTATTAGTAGTTATAGAATGAGTCCTCGTATATATTGCAGTTCACCGTAGTCTAGTAGTAGAATAAGTCGTCGTTATATATGCAGTCACCGCAGTCTAGTAGGTAGTGTCTTGGCCACGATTCAAACCCCAGTTCAAACGTCTGTAACAAAACGAAATCAAAAATATTTGCTGAGAGGAGATTTCTGACAAAAACTCTAAGAGTAAATGAAATTGTCATGAAAAGTTTCTCAAAAATCTGTCGTCCGTTAAAACACATAGCAGAAGTGGGTGGAGAAGTTAGGTTGTAATCCTGACTGAAGGGTTGTATTGACCATTGCTTCGGTTAATTTGAATATTGTCCACTCATTTTGCGTGGAGGCTCAATATCGTTCACAGCTGGGAGGTACAGGCAATATTGTCAGATTCTGATGGACAAGTATCGACAAGAAGAAGACCTACTCACTTCTGTCCTTAATTCGCATGGTCATGCATCACACAATGACGCTCTTTACGGGCCATTGTCCTTTTGGTATACATGCGGACATACTCGGCATTCTGTAGGTTTGAAGACAACGAAGATAGTCTCTTTCACCTCATGCGACAGTGCCCTGCTCACGGCCTGAAGATACGAACTTCATTTCGTGACGTCATTAGCCGAGCTTTCTAATATAAAGATTACAATAGCAAGATTTATTTTAGACTTCGAATCGCTGACCCTCGGGTAGAATTAATTGTCAATGATTTCTGGCCTAATAGGGACCCCTTCCTTCGATAGGATCCACCACCTAACCTAATCTAACGTGAAGTCTCTCGTGTATATTTCAGTTACATTTCTAGCAACGGAACACAATATTGCAACTGCCATTGATGATATAGCGGTTGCAAAGCAAAAACAGGAAAAAATAATACAATTTATCCACCAGCGTACCTAAAACTTAATAACGACTTCAAACAACCAATTTGCGAAAATATTTCATGATAATTTGATGTCCTTAGTAATTCTGAAGCACATTGCTAAAAAGCCACTACATTGGCAACTCTATTGTATTAATAAATTCATAACCATTAAGTAGCTTTATTTCAAACTTGAGTAACATCATGACAACTTGTGACTCAAAGCTATAGGTTTTATGAACGAAAACTACTCATTTAGCTGTTTTACCTGGGTTACGCATTTAAACTGTACAGGCCACCACCAACCATCAGCAACATTTTCTAAAGACAAAGTGGCAAAAAGAAAAAAAAAAGCTAAAATCACAACCCATCAAAATCGACAGGCTCTGCTACATTAAACCACTCACTCATTCAGTCAACTTGTCGTTTTCGTATTCCAGCACTGACCAGACAGTCCACTCCAGTCCATTACAGTCAAACAACAGCAGAAAAATTGATCATGCCATGCAATACCAGTACAATGATGGCGCTATACTTGTTGTTTGTTCTTGTTGTTGTTGTCATGGCAGTCTTAGTCTTGATCGTTTCCTTTTTCTTCAAGCTTTTGATCTTGGTATTGGAGTTTTATTTCGTTTGGGGTATTGCGTTGCTGTGTTGACGTTTGAGGGAGTGACGTGCTGAGTTTGATTGTGTTGTTTCGTTTGGTTTTGTTGTCTTAAAAGTACTTCAAGTCAAACGAAAATAATATACATTTTTAAGGTATTATTTCTTGTTTGTGTTGTTAGTGTTGTTGTTGTTGTTGTTGTTAGTGTTGTTCCCTTCTGAAGTACATGTTTAAAATGATGTTGTCTTCTCACTCTCGCTCTCTTCACATCTTTGTGATTTGAGGATCACAAATTTTCACTTAAAATTGCTGACTATTGTTAAGAGCTTTTTATTAAGGCTACAACAACAACAACAACAACAAAACGAACAGTAACAGTAACAGCAACACAATATTACTCGAGTTAAAAAAAGTGGCTAAAGCCTGTAGTTAAATTTAAGAGGGTGCCAACATGGGGCGCTTTTGTGTGTGAATTACAACCTTTTGCTCTTCATTGCTCTTAATTATTGTAATTTATTATTTAAAAACAGAAAAACGCAAAAACAACAACAAACAAAAATGAAATTTTTCTGTTGTTTCGACAAACGATGACGATGACGATGAT
>QOCX01000623.1:22991-41882 GCA_005959815.1 Sarcophaga bullata | reverse complement strand
AGTGATTTCCTTCATAAGCATGCATGACCTTTTTATAATGCAGTATTAAGCAAAAGCTCGCAAACCTTTCAGTTGAATTATTTGCAAGTTATTCATACTTTTTAACAAGCAATTACCACTGCCTAACATACGAGAATATTAGTGACTTTTGAGCTCGAGCAGTTCAAGCGCCCTTACGTATATCAATGTAAATAACTCATCTAAGCCGACTGATCTATGCTTGTTCGTCTACCAGAAATTTTTTTTAATGATTTATATTAAGCCGCTATTACGAATCGCACTGGATGGCTGCCCTAATATGATGCCAACCCGTAAGAGGAACTCTCACAACCATCACTTTATAGCAATCTGTTAGATTTAAACATAACAACTTCTGTACTTAATCAGGATTATCATTGGTGTCATCCGAAGCTATGGTCAAGTTTGACGTATATTTCTAAGGAAAGGCTATGGGTTCTAGTACAGTAACCTTCACAAAGGGATCCATGATTATATCTGGTTGCCGCTAGTATTATCTCCGACTCTGTTGAATCCTTGCAGAGGCATATGGCATTTTGTACGACGATGTTTTAAAGATTTTTCAAATACCCAGAAATCATGGTTCTGCTATTTGGTTCTCTAATGCTGCAAACTTGAGTAATAACTCGACTTTAATTTTCAGATTTAAGAAAGAGCTCCTGCTTCTCACTAATTGTCGATAAAATCGATAAATTTGAAAATAGTAATGAACTTGCAGAACGTTCTATTAGGACATTTACTATCCTGTGTCTGTTGTAAAAGGAAAATTTGTAGAGCTTTCTGTGGCTGAGCGCAGAATGGAGTACACTCCACATAATTCATTTCCTATCTAACAGCGCTGTACACTTTGTATAATAGGTACGTATAGAAAATGGTCAAATATCACTTCAGAAGGAGCAGCCCGCACGAGCACTTACGTATGAGAGTGAGACAATCTCTTATTTTCCTTGTGAATGCCTATGTATGTGTAACAGCGAGGGGTTAATGTCGCTTGTAGTCGAATATGTTTTCGTTGATTTAATCTTTTACTATGACCAGAATTGAGTACAGTGGTGGGATATATGGTGGTGAGATAACCTTTGAAGACCTTCCGATCTTTTTGAAAGATGCAATCTTGTCCTATCTGAGTTTTGAAATATTTGTAGATACAAGAGTCCCGTTTAGAAAATGAAAAGGTTAATATCCACGATAGAAGCTCCCAAAGCACTTCTGAGAGAGAAAAAGAGCCACTTACTCATATATTTTGTGAATTTTAAGGTCGAACAGTCCGGCAATTAAGATTTTTTAAGTTCCTGGGCTAGTCTGAATTTCATCTTTCTTTCTTATTTTATAAAAAGCTCAAAGTAAATCCAACTTTATGGCTGAAATTATGGTTCTCAACCTGTCTAAAATAGCGTGATTGTATCAAATATTTCCTTACACATGTGACGTTAAAACGAACTAAATAAAGCTTACCTTTATCAGTTTATGCAGACAATGTTGTCACACACTGAATCTTTAAAATTGTGCCAACTCTTCTCAAAATTTATAAGAATTTATAAGTATTTTAAAGGGCCAAAAAACCAATTCAACAATCGATTGGTATAAAGAGAGCAGTAATCGGCCTGTTTAAGAGTACCAAACAAAACTCCAAAAAGTACTCTGCTTAAAGTACCACTACTAACAACAACAATATTATGGCTGTGACGATATACAAACTGATTGAATCAGTATCAGGAAAAGTATAAAGGGAAGGCAAAATGAATGAATTGTTATGAATGGGTTCTCAATTGATGGATTATAACCGGAGGCTATCACGAGAGTATGTTGTTATAATTTTCACTCGCAAATACTGGCTTAGCAGTGAGCAGCGAGTGAGTGAGTGAGTGTTAAGCATGCTATATACCAGATGAATGTGTATGGTACATACGTATAGTGCAAGTGTGATATTAATTTAAGTAGAAATTATTGTAATTAATCGCATGTTATTTTATAGTAAATGCTACTGTTTAGTGTGGTTTAATGCAAGAACAAAACAAAACAAAACAAAAAAACAACATTTCGTTTTACAACGATCAATTAAATATCAAAACAAAAATGGAGAAAAAAAACCATGTGGAATAAAGACTGGCTTAGACTCTTTATTTATGGTTATAAGGTGTTGTTATGCGACACATAAATTTTATTCTCTTATGCCGTTTACGGCATTTCTTTTTTTTGTTTTCATTTCTTCCAAAGTGTTCATACATCATGCCACTGATCTGGTAATAATTTACTCGAGTTTTTCATCAGTAATTGCTTAATTACTTTTAATTATAAGTTTATGTTATAATACTTATAATTATCTTAACCTAACTTTTTTTTAAATCTTAAAATTATTATTTATTGATTCGTTTGTACCTTTTATGGGAGATAAATTCTTAAATAACTTCTGTTATTAATTGGAGTAAATTTTTTAATTTTTCTTTCATGGCAATTGCAAAAACTCTTAGGACAGCAGCATTTCTTAGTTCAAATGTTTCCGTTTTTGTCTTTTCATTGTCACAAAATATTTATGCCAGTAGTCTGACCTCGGTTCAAACCCCAGGTCAGACATCTCATATCATCTCATGCCAGATTTCTATCAAAAACTCTGGTAGTAAATGAAATTGCCATGAAAAGTTTCACAAAAATCTGTCGTTCGAAATCGACTTTAAACTGTAGGTTCTGCCACTCTTGTAATAAAATGAACACACACAACATAAGTGGTGTGGGAAGCTACGTTCTAATTGGGTGATGTATGTCACTCATTTCTATATACGATAGCTGACCAGATTAACATTCACATTTCATTGGTTTCGGCTTATAGGAAAATGAACTAGAATGTGAGAGCAGATAAGCTCACCTATCTACCTTATAGAATCCCCAATATATGAAGCACGCGAGTTAGCCTATGCTCTCCTTTAAGCTCACACTTCAAAGTGATACAGTAGGACTTGCAAATTATAGACAGACAGCTAAGAAATGACACCGTTTTTAGGACAAACTCTTAGGTACAAAATATACTGCCACAGCTATGGTGATAAAATGATGAGGTGGAGAGTATAGAACAGTACCCACACAAAAATGCTTTCAGAGATCTGTCTTCTTGCTCAAATATGAAACTTGTGGTTTCGATGAATACTGATTTGATACGTTTTCGATTCTTCAATGCCCAAGATACAAGAACATAAAAAATAACTTTCTTCTGTTCGAACGACTGGTTTTTGAGAAAGTTTTCATGGCAATTTTATTTACTCTCAGAGTTTTTGCCAGAAATTTGCAGAGAGTAAGGGGCCGAAGAAATTTTTTCTCATATTTGGTTTTGCAGAAGATGTCTGACCTGAGGTTTGAACTGTGGTCTCACGTCTAATAAGCGAACAACATACTGTCTACTAGACTTTCTCGTCTTCTTTAATTTACTTTCTCATATTTTTCGATTGACTAACCACGCTCTACTGATATCACAATGGACCTGGTATTTACAATACTTCGAATAACGTTAAAGAGTCTTTAAACCAAAAACTGTCAATATGCGATTGTAGGAAAACATATTTTTAATTTCAAAACAACCAGCCTGCATTCATAGTACCGCATAATCAAANNNTGAGCAATTAATGCTTTTAAGTGCAACAGATTAAAGATCCTCATTCTAATCACTGTGCCACTTAAATCATTTTACTTACAACACATACATACATAAGTGAAATCATTATTTATGCTCCTGTTTTCTAGTTTTTCTTAAAATTCCTTTTCTTCGATTTTATTTTCCTCAAACACAAAGAACGCGCCAATAATCCATGTACATATGTATGTATGGACGTATGTGATCATTATAAATTTCAATTGGACTCAATCGTATCCCAAAAAAAAAAAGAGGGAAAATAAAAGTAGCCAAAACCAAATGCCACAATTAATTATTAATGCTGGTCAATGAAACGAATGAAAGAAAAAGAAAGAAAGAAAGAAAAAAACGCTGGAATTCCAAATACGACTGCAGTTATGTAGCGACTTTAAAATGTAACATGGAAAAGGGGGGCTAAAATGTAGAGTTTCTTGCATGAAACCTGTAATTATCGTTCGATACCAATCGAAATGAAAGACACAAAAATTTATTATTGCGAATTAATAAATTTTATTTCATTTTATTTGGTTTCTCTTCTTCGACTGCTTTTAATTTGCCTCATACGAGTTCGCGCCAAGCAAAAGCAGAAACAAAATGTCAGTTTGAAAACATTTGCAAATGTCCAGGCAGGCAGGCAGGCTGGCTGGCTAGCAGGCAGTCTGGTTGGCAGACAGTCCACAAATATACAAGTGTCCGGTTAGAAACTCAGCAACAGCAGCAAAAGTAACAACGATAAATAAAAATAAAAGAAAAAACAGCAGTCATACAGACAGTCAGTCATTCATTAATTCATTCAAACGGTGAGTAAGTAATAGTAGAGTGAATGCTAAAGTAACATTTATCTTTAGTTTTGTTCTTTTTTCACTCAATTTTTTTCTTGATTTTTTCTTGTTGCTGCAACAAGGACTACTTGTTTGCCAGAATGTAAAAGAATGAAATCATTACTTGATGATTTAATAGATAAGACTTCACTGAAAGAAAACACATCAACTTTGTTTCGATTAAAATGGATTTGTTTGGCATTATGTCATGAATCCCATAAGGTCTATGGACAATTAATTCTAACACACTGAATAAAATAGGCTGGCTATAATACTAGTAGATTAGGCCGTAAATGCAGTCTTCACTCATAATTCTTTAAGCGTTATGTATGTGCTTATGTGCAAATTGAGGTGTAAATTGCTGGATCTTTAAACACGTTTAAGCCTTTTATTCAGCAAAGACTAGAAATAGTTTAAATTGATAATATTGGGCTAGAAAGCAATCATTTGATATGGAAACGTTGGGGCCTCAGAGCTGTATCAGTTACTATTAGAATGTAAGTTACTATTAGAATGTTCTTTAGTCTTCTTAGAAGATGATCTACCATCTTTCCAAGGGTGCAGAAAAAATTCAGTATGAAATTAAGGAACTTATTTTGAGAATTATCTGAACAGATCAAAAGTTCAAAGGTGGCTATCGATTTGATATGTAGCGCGGCTTTGTCCTGATGCAACACATTCTCTATTCTATCGTTTTTAATCTCCCCATAGAAATATTATTCTGATCATAAATCTTGGCGCTTGGTGTAGTCAACTTTGCGTTACTGTGCTCAGTTTTAAAGAGAGTTCAGTCAGCCATACTGATCACCACAGTGTACTCTGCCCCAGTCCAACTAAGACTATATTTCTTAAACCAAATTGGACTCAATCGACCTTCTATTGAAGTAGAAGGCTATGCAGGTTAAACAAAATGCAGTCCTTACCCAATCCGGAGTATGGACAAGCAACAATGGTAGGGGTAGAGTCAGACAATTCGAAACTTCCTGGTAATGCTCTTTAGTTTTATACCGACAACTACAAAATACTGAACAGTGCAACCTATTCTGACATTATACTTTCGCATAGGCTGCCAGATCACTGCCGACATACTCCAAGCCGGGTTATTCTCGTCGTTCTGAAATCTGTGCAATGTTGTTGCTGGTTAAAAACCAACCAAAAATCTTCTGAATTGCTCAGAACGCTAGACTGCGATTAAAGACTCTTATGAACGTGACTTTATCGTCTTTCTATGAATATCGAAGGATTTTGCATAATTTTGTGTATACTTCCCGTTCTGAAATCTATGTTGGTTGGTAGCGAAATTTTTAAAAAAAAATCTTTGGATTTTTGAGACAACGTGACTTTGTCATCTGTCTAGGAATGTTGAGGGATTCTAATAATTTCATCCAAATGTTGGACAAGCTAATGTGCATTGAAAAACACATTAAATTTAAAACTCTTTGATCCACAAATTGGATGCAAGCCAAATGTATTATTACAATGGGCCTAACCTTCATCCTAAGTGGGACCTTAACCTCAAGGGAGAATTTCATTTCATACATTTAATGGTCTGACTAGGAATCTTACTTATGCAATCGTTTCTTTCTTTTTTTTTTTTTGTTTTTGGTATGTTCTTAAGAAAAGAGAACACAATCCTACATGTGCTTCTTTATGAATTATGTATTGCATGCTGCACTTAAGTCTTTTTAACTTTTTTTTTTTTTTTTTTTTTTGGTTCTTTGGTCTTGACCACATTTACTACAGTCCACTTATAGAGGCGAGTTTGTGTGTATATTTTATAATTTCATAGGAATTCCTTTTTTTTTTTTTGATAAACTTCATATTTCTTGTTAAATTTCTTTGTAAAAACTAAACTTCTAGATATCATCTCTTGGTTATTATTTATTTTTTTATTTTTATTTTTATTTTTATTCTGTTCTTCTTTTTTTTTTTGTTTTCTTTTTAAAGTTATTTAACAAGTCTTTCTGCTTGATGCCATTTTAGTTTTTCTTTTTTTTTTCTTTCTTTCTGAATGGACATCTTGGAAAAAGAACTTGTTATTGTTGTTGTTTGTATATGTTAGTGTTAATACTGCACCTTATTTGAGGCAATTCTAGAATGAATGGTCTTCCAAGCATTTATACTCGTTCTATACACAAAACGCAAAACACAAAACAATAATAAACAGCCGTCATGTACATGAGAATCTTAATAAAGTTCTCTTTATACGTGCTTTAAGTACTCAACTTGTTCATTATTAACATTGGTACACTGTGAAAAAAATTTTAGGCCAAGTTAACTAAAAAAAAAATACAAAATGAATTTCATTTGTTTGTCTATAAGATTTCTATGTTAATTCACTGTTTATGTTTTTCATAAAATTTATTTATCTTTTCAAAACTATTTTTCTCCAAGTGTATCGTTGTCAGTGTCAGTACGTGTTGTGTTTTAATGGCTTTCATTTTATATGATTTTATTCTGTTTTAGTTTTTGGCGCAATTTTTTTTTTCTTAATGATATTATTGTCAAGATTATATGTTTGGGGTTGGTTTTTGGCCTAGAAAACCGTAAGTGGCAAGAAAGACGAACTAAAATTGTAAAAGAGGTATGATATTAACCAGTAGCCAGTATATTTATAGCAATGAAGTGTTCATTACACATATTAAATTACTATTAATTGTATGATTCTTCATTTCTTATTACATTTTTTCTTGTTTTCTTCTACTTTTTCTGTTATTCATTGCATAAATTTATCATTTTTAAATTAAATATTGCTCATACGCCCGGGTGTTACATGAATTAATATTAATCATACGTCGTAGGATTTTTCTAATACAATAATTAGATGATTAGTTCAATTATTTGACAAATATATTTAAATTTGACTTGTTGTACAGATAATATAGACTGTAAACCTTGGCCTAAAGCCATTATATAATCAGTAGAGTCATTTTGGGGTTTCTGAGGCAAAAACTGATACAACAGCTTGCATACATTCATGCATACATAATCAATCATTACAACCCTTTAGTCAGGACTATATCCGCACTTTTCACGTTACTTATGTTGTGTGTGTTAATTTTATCTACTATATAAGAGGCGGGACCTGCAGTTTAAAGTCGACTCCTAACGACAGATTTTGTTTTTTTAGAGAAACTTTTCTTAGCACATTTTTATTTATTCTCTGAGTTTTTGCCAAAAATCAGCTGAGAGGACGTCGCTTTGTTGCAGGAGATCCCTGACCTGGGGTTTTAACCGTAGTTCTACTTCACCACGGCTCCCGGAGGTATTTAACATAATATAACATAATCGCCTATTACAACCCTTCAGTCAGGATTACGGCCTAGCTTCTCACACCATATATGTTGTGTGTGTTAATTTTATACATGAGTGACGGGACCTACAGTTTAAAGTCGACTCTCAGAGTTTTTGCCAGAAATCTGCTGACAGGAAGCCGCCGAAGAAATATTCCTTCATATTTCGGTTTTGATATCTGACCGGGGATTCGAACCCTAGTCTTTCGTCTCATAAGCCAACACACTACTTACGTTGTACTGGATGGAGCACAACTGCTTTACTGTTGACGAATTCTACCCATTATGGCTGTATTGTTTCCTTCAATTTCTTTAATTATTAGCAATAGCGGTTCGATTCAATCGTTTCATCCTGTTGTAGAAGCTCATTGTGAACAAATCCCTCCAAATCTCAGTTAGCACACAGCCTTACTTTCCTGATGACAATAACGCCTGTTCCACTTTGGTTAAAGAAGTTATAATCTAATGAAATCAAGGATATTGCTTCATTTATTAAATTTTCAGGCTGGCATCCAGCATAGAG
The DNA here is from genome assembly GCA_005959815.1 of Sarcophaga bullata. Lineage (NCBI taxonomy): Eukaryota > Metazoa > Arthropoda > Insecta > Diptera > Sarcophagidae > Sarcophaga > Sarcophaga bullata. The sequence continues at coordinate 33,605 of QOCX01000623.1, read as the reverse complement.
GAGTCGTGCTTTAGTGTGCTCATGCTCTAACCAATTTCTTTTATGAGTTCTGTGGAATTTGGACAGTATAAGCAATGCACTTACCTATGTCTTCACAACAGGCTTCCACTCCAACCTAACTGCCTATCTACCTTTCTTCGTCCATTGTTTCATTCAACATGTGATGGAGTTAGTTTGCAATTAAAATGGAAATTCGCTTTTAATTTAGTGTGCCATTCAAACATTGATCTTCTTTAATTATCTAGGTTTGTTCAAACGATTAACAATTGTTTAACGATGAATGCCAAAAACTTTAGCAAAAATTAAGACGATTTTCTTTCCTTGCTGATTGATTGACCAAAACTAGACAAGCTTTTAACATCATCGCTATCAACTGCAATCTTTTTAGTTGCAGCATCGTCTCTTATCTTTTTTATAATAATTTTCTCTCTAAAATTTGTCGTCTGCAGTGATATTTAAGCTGTAGATCTCAGCATTCAAGAATAAAATGAACACACACGATATATGTGGTGTGGGAACCTAGGTTGTGATCCTGACTAAACAGTTGTAGGAAACAATTAAGTAAGTAAATAATCATGATTTAAGTTGTTCCTGCTACGATTCACTACTATGATTGTGATTTCAGCGATTTAAGCTCTTCTAGGCATTTACGAACCTTTTTCCTTCCTTGCTGGAATATACTTGCCGCAAATCAAAACAAAACGTGATCATATCTGACGTAATCCTCCTTACAATACTAAATTAAGCAATCATTAAGCTTTCTAACACAAAATTATTTCAAAATAACGTCACTTAGCACAATCAAATAACACTTATGGAGCAACAGATATGGGCAATACTTATGCCGATTTGTAGATGGCAGATATTTCTCGATATTGTGGCAAAACTTTGTGCATTCGCTGTTTCCAGGACTAGGCAAGTAATGAGGAAAATCTATTCGCAGGCACGTTAGCTAAGGCAGGCATTAGACTGGATTCTCAGTTTCCGGAATTACTGGTTAGGCGGAAAATGTAGAAAATCTGTTCGCTGGCATGTTAGCTAAAGCAGGCACTAGACTGCAACCACTGACATGGAACCATGTAACACTTTAGTGGTTTCAATCTGCGCTGTCGTAAAATCCAGTTTTGCTGACACTTACTTCCTTATTACGTCATACGACCTACATAGTGGTATCATGTCTTTGGATCGAAATAGATTTTAATTGAGAATTTATTTCTAGTCCTTTCCTGTCCCATGTACCTTATCTAATCTATTGCAAACTAAAAATCTACTGAAAATATAACCTCCTTTTAACTTTATGAACTTTATGAACACGCCCACCTGCTACTCTTTCATTTCTTCTTCCTCAAGCACTAAATCCAATATCCAGTGTATAATTCTAAAGTTTCTCATTTATTTCTCGTATAAGTGTTATCCAATTGATGGTAAATCATAAACAGAAATCCACTTAATAGACTAGAGAGTCTGTCTAATCAAATTATTTCATTTGCCAGTGTGCGGTGTCATTCGTTTAGTTCTCGTTTTGTTTTTAACCAGAAATTGTATTTGTAATGCGATACAATTTTAACTTTACTTTTTCAAGCACTGCTTAGCTGGCAATCACTCATAATTTATGATAATTTTCAAGCAAATCTTAGCCAACCATCCTTCCTTCTCTCATCTATCCCCTTCTACAGTAAATTTGAAATCATAAAGCGTATGCCTGGCATGGCCTAGCATACAGCATGCAATTCACGCATATTTACGGGATAAATTGTAGCTGGTGTATGTAGCATAGACATGACTAGCAAATATAAAATAGGCAATACAACAGCGACAACAACAACAATAACAACCTAAAGATACAACACTAGACAACAACAGAAAATAGAAAGAAAAACAAATAAACTCTGATGCAATATAGTCAGCATTTTCATTTTGGTTTAAAACTTAAAAATGGCGTGACTGAAAGAAGAAATGTTGATGACGAAAATGACGACAACGACGACAACGGCATACGATGATGGTTGTGACAATACAAATTTATATAACAACAGCGGCAACGACATCGACAACGACAACAAGATATATTTGATTTTATGATGTCGCTATGCAAAGCAAAAAAAAAAAAAAAATAAAAAGAAACACAGGGAAAAAGAAAGAATGAATAAACGAAGAAACTTGAGAGAATTGTCAACACATCTTGGGAAAATCGTGCGTAAAAGTACACAGCAATGACAGCAACCACTACAGTGAAATGTTCAATTTTAAGGATTTCAAAATATACCTTGGGGGTGGGGAAGAAATCATTTCGTACAACTGTCAAACTTAATTAAAGTTAATTAAGTGTAGTTAGTTAGGAAGCAGACAACGAAAAGCTTGTACGCAGGTTTGTCAACTAACACTGGATTTATTGAATCGTCCTAAGACAACATTGAGGTTCTACACTTGAATGGGAGGTAAAGGAATTGACCAGGATGATACTTCCGAAGTTACTTGCATACAACTGATCGGCTGTGGGGCTTAACTTAATTTGCCATTACAACCCTTCAGTCAGGATTACGGCTTAGCTTCTCACACCATTTTTGTTGTGTTTATCCATAACAGTTTAAAGTCGTTTACGAGCGACAAATTTTTTGAAAAACTTTTCATAGCGATTTTATTTACTATCAGAGTTTTTGCCAGAAATCTACCGCAATTTATTCATTAGCAGAGTAACAGGTATATGCGAATAAGCTAGAAGACACAGCGGTTGTAAAAGTCAATATACCATTAGTGAAATTCAGCCTTATTTAGAAAATTGGACATTTCGTATGCTCTCAATGCAGAGAAGTCGTAGTGAACATTTGATCGATGTTATACTACACACACATAATGGTTTCAATAGGTCTTTTAAACGAATAAAAAATTCCAATATATTTCACACACACTCACTTAATTGAATTTAAAGGTAGGAAGCGCTTAGAGGAGAATCCTATCTATGAAACAGTCCATAATATTACTTGAATCTTGGCAAAAGGATCAATTCTTGATAAATGTGTACCTCGAATAGGACATACTAAACTGATCTCGTTGGCGTATGTGAAGACGACTCTATAAAATAAACTGAGCTATTATTAGAGGAGCCTTGGACTACAATTTTTGATGCTTGATGTTTCCTTCCACTACATACCAATCTTCCACAATCATCCTTCTATCATTGTCTCTAGAGTCCTAGTAATTATTTTCGAAAGCATTTTAATAGTTTTACCGAATCTATCTGACACTGCAACGTTTGGGAGATAAATTTTCATTCATTCTATCAACCGATTTCTAACGTTTGGTTAATGGAAGTACGCTGATCATATGTGTATTATAACGTATTCTGCTAACACATAACATTGCTCTGTTAACATTAACATTGGAAAAACAATGTTTATTATATATTCTGTTAAGCTCATAACATTGCTCTGGTAATATTAAAATTGGATGTCTTGTAGAATATATTAAAAACGTTTGAAATATAAGCTCGTAGATTGCAAATAAAAATAGAAATTAATTTTTGTTTAATTTTAATTAATGCTTTATTAATCACACAACTTTTGTGTGCCACTCTTCACAACTGATTCTAACAACAAAATTGCTTTATTTGTTATTCCTTTGTTTGTGCCCTTTTGACGATAAACAATAACAATTATCACACAATTGTTCTGTAGATCTTTGTAACGAAGATCTTCAAACCACGAAGTGGTTTGCTTCACACGCAACGCGTCTTCATACAAGACTGACTGAACTCCGACCTTTGCTTTGCTCTGCCTTTTATATAACGACGTAAACAGTCTGATGAATGTTCTCAAAGGTGAAGGTTCTAGTCTTCGCCTTCACGAGAATTCTTTGAATGTAAACAACATGTTTACTTGCTTGTTGTTAGTGTAGGTTGTTTACGTTTGTCCCTGCTGTTGTTGTTGTTTGTTGTTTACTCTCTTATTCCTTTTTTTTCGTTATACTGATGTTGTTGTTTTATGTTCGTTAATGAAGTAAACAAGCCCGTTGTTTTGTTTTTGTAGCTTTTGTTTAACATTTTAATGTTAAACGATGTTACGCCATTTCCATTTTCGTAAAAATATCTTCACACACAAACACATAGAATTCTATTTAAGTGTTACGATCCAACAAGAATGTGAGAAGTTTGTCAGCAACAGTCGTATACGAAATGCAAAAGTAATTCTCATTTAGTTCATAACTTTTTAAGCATAAGTAAATTATATTGTGTTTGGAGGGTGGGCGGTGGTGGAAACTTAAAACTCACTTGGCATTCGGGACTCAAGCCGTGACCGTCACGTCTAATAAGCCAACACACTACACCTACTAGACTAAGTTAAGCATTGGGAGCAAAAGAAGCTTAGCCTTCTCTTTGTCAGAGCCTCCAACCGAGCAATTAAAAGTTGATAGAAATTCCAGTACGAATATAATTAATCCCTTCGCCAATATACAATAAAAATACAGAACTCTTGTGCAATCATTTAAACTACGAAATTCCAATTGTAATTGAAAGAGCAGCGTTAATAGCAATGCGAACGTTTGCAGAAAATATTCTACGTGCTGTGAATGAAATGAATATTGAAAGCAATTTGGTTAACAGGACTAAAGACTCCTTTTTTTGTTTTAATTCTATAGAAGAAGTTTTTTATGCTGAAGCAGAGTAGCAGAGCAGTGTAATCATCATTTATTTCATGGTGTACTCTACTGCTAAACTTTTTTTTTATCGTCATTAGTATTGATTTCAGTGTAAATAAGTTTGAAATCCTTTCAAGAGGTATTTATCCAATCTCTCTTTGTCTGTTTAAGTTTATTAGCATCTTCTGGTGAAGCATTTAGTCACACAAATGAACGAATGAATGATTGAATAAATGCACGATTATTTAATGTGATGAACAGTGGACAGTCGAAAAAAGAAAAAATAACGAAAACAATACACTTGATGTGTGATGATGCGCCAATATACGGTATGCGGGTGTGAACCTATTTGATTTGTTATGACAGCTCACTGACAGATGTCAGCCTTTTTTATACTTTATCTTTAATTTTTTTCAATTTCCAACTAAACACACATAAAAACAAATGACGAGTGTGAAAATAAAAAAAAAACATTTAAACACACACACAAGAATACATATATGTTTTGTAGAATGCTCGTAAATGTCAGAATAAAAAAAAATATAAAATATTGATTGTGTTATAAAGATGTCAAGTGGTGGTATGCGAAGGGGAGGTGTTTATTATACTATTTTCGTTAATGAATTTTGCATTTAAACACTCTACTGTATTTGTTTGGAAAAAATTTTTAAAAAAAAATTCACAACAACAACAAAAAAGAATACAAAATTTGTTTTGTTTTTAAAAACAAATTCTCTATACGCGAAACAATTCAAATAATAGGGTAATGTACACTCATATGCATGTACATATGTATGTACATATGTACGATCAGTTAGACAAGTTAATAGATTTGTTTAATTTACTACCAAAGTCTTGTGCTTTAACTGGTATTTGTTAAAAAATTATTGCACATTCATTTAGAGACGTTGATTTCAACTTATACTAGGCATTTGAATAGTCATTCTCATTCACAAAATGTTCGCAACATTTTGTTTACAAAGCAAAGCTAAAAAGTGATTATATTTGGGCAGATATTTACAACATATTAAACGTTTTATTCAATTGGCAATTGAACATCGATTTTCCATTTAAAAATATATCCGCATGTCTCACAAGAAACTATATTCCAATACTCTTTGGTATCGAAGATACGAAAGCATCAATCATGATAAGCTTACTTTCAATGCGACTCTTACAGGCCACAGCTACTTCTTACAACATCTTGCAACCAACGTTTTGACTAAAAGTCCAGAGCTCATCATTAAACGAAACAAAGGCAGACCACCTCTTACTCTTATGCTAGAGTCCTTATTGGCAGTTTTATTGATTTCTGTTTTAAAGAAAGCTAAACTTAAACGATTTCCAAGCATTACAGTCAATGATTTGTAAAGATCGACGATCGAAATTTTAATTTTTCGATCTAAAACCATCATAAAATTTTAAAATCATTGAAAATAAAAATTTCGTACGTTGTTAAGGCACTGCCTAATGGAATTGTACAAATTTTCATAATTTTTAGCTGAAACTTTGGCATCTGAAAATAATGTGGAGCAAACGGTACAGCAACTTTATGTGAGTGCCCTGCACTTCAAAAGAGACGTCATCGGTTGTTGGCCGCTGTCGACAGAAGCTCGAGGTGATCCACATTCGCCACTAACGGATCAAGCCCAAGGAGCTTAACTCACACTGGGAAACACAATGGGCCATATGAGCCTGTGAACGACAACCTACCCGCTTGCCTAATCTAACCTCATCATCTAAAATGAAGTTCAAGGATTTTACTGGCCATTGCCGCAAAACAAAAAAAGACATTTTGTTGGATTACCTTTAATTTCTTGAGTTACCATGACTCAATATATTTTAGTGATATACGGACTTGCTTTCCCCAGTTTAAATTGAATTAATCTTTGCCTTTATCAATTCGAACTCCCCTTCTGCCAATATTACGATGTTTAAAGGTGTTTGAAGACCTTTAAATCAAGTTGAAGACTTGCTGGAAAGGTTAAAAACCCTAGTGATCAAAGTCAGGTATGGAATAACAAACATTCGTATATGAAGTTATCATAATAATCCCTTCCTCTTCGAACTACAGAGCGTACTGGCAAGCATGTGATTTTTCTCCACTTGCTTACCCATAAATCAATGACCGCCGAGTATGGAGTAGATATAACTTCAATCAAATTTAAATCTTTGATTGTTATTATCAACGAAATTTAGAATTGAAGCAGTAATCATTTTTAATTCAGGACTTTTTAACATCCTGATTGATAATCCTGATATACAAAATATATTTTCTTCATAAATTGATTGATATTTGGTTGGAGGGTACGTGCTTTAGCAAATTCCTCGCCTCCACAAGCATATCATCTGCTTTCAATAATTTAAATGCATTATTTAGCGTACATTGGCCTACATTTCATACTATATTGCTGTTCTCGAAGGTGCTTCTCCAGCGCATTATATCATTGTACGATACACAACAACAATAACAATAATTGATTACATTTTTCCAGGCAGAAACAAAGCAATAACGTAGTGTGTCCTTGTCATGGAGGACTTGATGCCAATAATTCTTATCCTGGCAAACATTTACGATTACTGATTGCTTTCGCGCACTCATCATTTCACTTGATGCTTTGTCACTAGTGACACATTTTTTTCAAAAAATGTATCCTGATTGGCTACTAGAACTCAAACTTTAGTTGGGGGCTAAGGCCACATATCAAGTTTTAATCGCACTATTGATTGCGGAATATAGATTACGATGCTATTCCCAGAGAAAATCGTATTTCTCACTCAAAACGATTAAAACCCCGTTTTTTTCTGGCCTATCCATTAGATTTATAAGTAACATGCTGTTCTGCTAGTATAGGAGTTGTGGGCTCGAATACAGAATCCATAGCTGAAAATTTGATTATTTTGGTGTCATTTGCGAAGTGCTATTCTGCAAGTGCGTTAGTTGTAGGTTCGATAGCTAAAAGAAAACAGAATTCAGGGCTATAAATTTCACTGTTTTGATGCCATTTAAGGAACTTAAATGCATTCACTTGCATAGCGAAGTCTACTGAAACGGTTTTCTTTTGTTACTTTTCAATGAATATCTCTGGCATTTAGAGAGAATTTCTTAAACGAGATTATTTTTATCTTTTAATTAAATTATCTACTAACAATGAAGTTTAATTTATATGATAATTTTTTTTATTATCATGTTAAAAATAAATCTTTTAAGCTGAACGAAAACAAAAACAAAATTTTTTAATTATTCAATGCAAAATTATGGTTTTTTTTAACTTCAATTTAAGTTGCAATTATTGTTGCATGGTTGAGACAAGTTAAAACTAAATATTATGGTTGGCTTTAAATAAAACAAAAAAAAAAAAACTTATATCTAACAACAACAACAACAACAACAACAATAACAAAAACAAAATGGAAAATTAAAGCCAAGATAATGAAAATACCATAAAATTGTGTATTTCAGCCATATTTGTAAGCGGGTAGATAAAAAAAAAGTTTCATGTTATTGTTGTAGTTGAAGTTGTTTTTATTGCGGAGTTATCATGTTAACTTGAAGTGGTTATAATGCACGACGTATAAGCCTAAAAGTATTTCTTTCTTTTAAACATAACTAACTAACAACAACAATAAATATTTAAACGAAAAAAAAAAACAAAAAAAAAATACAAAATATCTGTCTAAACAAAAACGACACTCACAAAACAAAATATGCCTGCAACAAAACAAAAACAAAAAAAAAACAAAGAAAAAAATGTTTTAAAACGTATACAAATAAAGAATACTTGCTTGCAGATGATAAGGATGGATGAATGGATTTAACAAAAAAAAATGAATTTTTTAAGCAAAGATCAACTAAGACGACCGTCCAAAACAGCAAACAAACCAACAAACAATCGACCCATCGAATAAAAGCGGCTTTGAAGCGCACAAGCGAAAATAATTCACAAATTATGCGAATAAAATTTTTAATAATTCTCATGGTTTTTAAACTTAAAAAAAAAACAAAACTTCATATTTGTACATACACTAGTGTACAGACATACATACATACATATGTACATATTAAATATAATGTCTGTATATTAATGCTTTGCTTAATGTTTTAATATGCCTGTGTATTAAACACATTTTATGGAAAATTAAATGATTTTCTTAAAAATATTAAAATTTTAAACGAAAACTTAAGGATATCTTAAGAGTTAAGCAGTAATAGAGCATCAAGGCAAACAGAATAACCTTGTTTTTTTACCAAAGGCATGATTTTATAGGTCCCGACGATAACAATCACATGTAAGATTAGAAGGAGAAAAATTTTTTTTGTAATTATTTTCTCAATTTAAATATGATGTGCAGTAATGTTGTTTTTACCTGCTAAAAGTAGAGTAAAGTCACTGGGAATGGTGACTCTTTGGATGCAGATTTACTTGAGTCAAGAACACTTATATCTCCGTTCAGTAGAACACTAGACAAGCGTTATTACGGTCAACGAAAAACGTTTTTATTACATTATTACCCTCTTTTACTATTCCTTAGTGAAATAGAGAAGGCTTTAGCGAATAAATATGGTTCATTGGCAGATGTTCCACTAAATTTTTTTAAAACCTCCTGCAGTCCACTCTTTTCTCAACCCTTCAGTAAAGGGTACCAGCATGAGTTGAACTCATCCGTTCTCCTCGTACGATTTAAAACATTTCGATATGAGTTCCTAAGTATTATCAAACGTTGAAATCGCCATAGTCTAGTAGTAGTAGTGTGTTGACTTAATAGACATAAAGCCCACAAATCAGACATCTCCAACGAAACAAAATATGATTAGCAACTGCTAAAAAAGTTTCAAATTACCACCATATCACTTTGTATAGTATAAGTCCCTTATCTCTTATCATCCTTAGAATAATTTGAATTGTGGTCATATGTAGTAGAGACGTGCTCGTCATGGTTCAGTAGGTGGTGTGTTAGCTTACTATACGGCTACTCTATAGAGGTTTTAAGTTGCCACCGCCGCCCACCCTCCAAACACAATATAATTTATTTATGCTTAAATAGTAACGAACTAAATGAGAATTACTTTTGCATTTCATTTACGATTGTACGATGTCGTTGGATTATAACACTTAAATAGAATTCTATGTGTTCGTGTGTGTGTGAAGATAAAATCAACAAAACATGTAATGTTAATATTAACAGAGTAATGTTTTGTGTTTAACAGAGAATGCATAATTAACATATGATCCAATGCCCAAATATTAGAAATCGGCCGATGGAATGTGTGTGTGTCTCACTACAAAAATGTTATACTCCAAACGTTACAGTGTTAGATAGATAGGTTCGGTAAAACTATTAACAATGCTTTTGAAAATTGAAAATAATTACTAGGACTCTAAAGAGAATGATGGAAGAATAATTATAGAAAATTGAGATATGGTGGAAGAAAGAGAATTATAGTCCAACTGTTCCCTAATAATAGCTCAGTTTATTTTATAGAGTCGTCTTTATGACGCCAACGAGAGTGGTTTAGTATGTCCTATTCGAAGTATATATTTATTAACATTTGAGCCTTTTACGAAGGTCTACTTTAGATTATGGACCGTTTCAAACTTTGTTTGGCATTGTTGCATTATACATAAGGTCTTTCTCTAAGCGCTTCTTATCTTAAAACTTTTTATTCGTTTGAAAGATCTATTGAAGCCATTATGTGTGAACTATAACAACATCGATCAAATGTCCACAACGATTCCTGTGCATTGAGAGCATTCGAAATGTCCAATTTTCGGAATCAGGCTTAGTTTGACTGATGACATGTTGGCCTTTACGACCACTACTGGTGATGAATAAACTAAGCAGATTTCTGCCGAAAACCCTAAGAGTTTATAAAATTGCCCAGAAAAGTTTCTCAAAAATCTGTCGTTCGGAGACGATTTTAAACTATAGGTTCTAACACTTATAGATGAATATAACACTTACAACATAAGTGATGTG